>PVJC01006553.1:0-54658 GCA_004026665.1 Murina feae
AGCCTGCACTCTCTCCAATCTGGGAGTCCTTTGGGGATGTCTGACTGCTGGGACTGCTGGATCCCAACTGCTCACCTGCCTGATTGCCCCTAACTGCTTCTGCCTGCCAATCTGATCACCCCCTAACCACTTCCCTGCCAGCCTGATCGATGCCTAACTGCTCCCCTACTGGCCTGATTTCCCCTAACTGCCCTCCCCTGCCAGCTCAGTCACCCCCAACTGCCCTCTCTGCAGGCCTGGTTGCCCCTAACTGTCCTCCCCTGCTGACCTGATTGCCCACAACTGCCTTCCACTGCTGGCCATCTTATGGTGGCCATCTTGTGATGACATGGGGGTGGCCATCTTGTGACCATAAGGGGGTGGCCCTCTTGTGCAAGTGTGTGATGGTCAATTTGCATATTATCTCTTTATTATATAGGACGATTACCACCATAAGGCTAGTAACCCCCATCCCCTCACATGATTACCTATTTTGTGTGTGTGTGTGTAGTAATAACACTTAAGATCTCCTCTCTTAACAACTTTCAAGTATCATTAACTGTAATCATCTGTACAATTGATCTCCAGAACTTATTCATTTTATAGCTGGAAGTTTGTACCCTTTGACAACCTCTCCCCATTTCTCCCGCACTCCAGCCTCTAGTAATTACCATTCTACTCTCTATTTCTGTGAGTTTAGCATATTTAGATTCCAGACATGAGTGATAGCATACAGTATTTGTCTTTCTCTGTTGGACTTATTTTGTTTAGCATAATGCCATCTAGGAGTATCTATGTTGTAGAAGGCAGAATTTTCTTCTTTTTTATGGCTGACTAATGCTTATATACTATATATACATCACATTTTCCTTATCCATTTGTTTGTTAGTGGACACTTTTGTTGCTTCCATATCTTGGCTATTGTGCAAAATGCTGCAGTGAACATAGGGGTGCAGATATCTCTTCAAAATAGTTATTCCATTACTTTCCGTTATATAACCAGAAGTAGAATTGCTGGATCATGTGGTAGTTTTATTTTTAGTTTATTCAGGAACCTACCTACTTTGTTCTTTAGTGGCTGTACCAATTTCAGTTCTCAACAACAGTTCACCAGGGTTTCCTTTTCTCCTCATTCTCACCAACCAACACTCATTTTTTGTCTTTTTTTTTTTAAATAATAGTAATTCTAACAGGTGTCAGGATATATCTCATTATAGTTTTGATTTGCATTTTGCTAATGGTTAGTGATGGTGAGCATCTTTTCATGTATCTTGGTTATTTGTATGTCTTTTTTGGTAAAACATCTATTCAAATCCTCTGCCCATTTTTAGGTCAACATATTTGTGAGGATTTCTTTGCTATTGAGTTATGTGAGCTTCATAGTACTATGGATATTAACCCATTATCAGACAGATGATTTTCAAATATTTTCTCCCATTTCATAGGGGGCTTTTTCATTTTTGCCGACTATGTCTTTTGCTGTGCAGAAGCTTTTTAGTTTTATGTTGATTTTGATGCTTGTGCTTTCTGTATTATATCCAAAAAAAAATGATTTTAAGGACCAAGGTCAAGGAATTTTTTCTTCCTGTTTTCATCTAGTAGTTTTAAAGTTTTGGATTTTATATTTCAATGTTTAATATATTTTGAGTTAATTTTTGTGAATGGTGGAAAATAGGTGTCCAGTTTCATTTTTTTCCATGTGAATATCCAATTTTCCCAGCACCATTTATTGAAGAGCCTGTCTTTTTCCCATTGTATAGTCTAGGTACTCTTGTCAACAATCATTTGACCATATATGTATGGTATATTTTTGGCTTTATATTCTGTTCTATTGGCCTATATGTCTGCCTTCATATCAGTATCATACTATCTTGATTACTATAACTTTATAGTAAGTTTTCGAAGTCAGAAGGTATGAGACCTCTAATTTTGTTCTTTTTAAAATTGCTTGAACTATTTATAATCCCTTAGATTCCTTAGGAATTTTAAGATGAGTTTTTTCATTTCTGCAAAAAAAAAAAAATACTGTTGTGATTTTGATAGGGATTGCATTAAATCTGTACATTAATTTTGATAATACTAATATCATTACAATATTAAGTCTTCCATTTATGTACCTGGGATTTCTTTTCATTTATTTGAGTCATTTTCAATTTCTTTCATCAGTGTCTTATACTTTTTAATGTATAAATTTTTTACCTCCTTGGTTAAATTTATTCCTAAGTACATTATTATTTTTGATGCTATAGTTTATAGGATTGTTTTCTTTATTTCTTTTCAGATAGTTTGTTTTTAATGTATAGAAATACAACTGATTTTTGTATGTTGATTTTGCATCCGATAACTTTACTCAATTCTTTTATTAGTTCTAAGAATTTTTGGAGTGACTGTTTAAAAAATTTTTTTAATTGATTTTGAGAGATGGAGAGAAACATTTAATTTGCTTTTTCACTTTTTATGCATTCACTGATTGCTTTCTTTTTTAAGATTTGTTTTACTGATTTTTAGAGAGAGAAAAAAACAAGAGGGAGAGAGAGCAAAAGAGAAAAGTATCAATGTGAGGATGAAACATCAATCAGCTACCTCTTGCTCACCCCCTGTCCAGGAATGTGCCCTGTCCAGGAATCAAACCAATAATCTTTCAGTGCACAGGATGATGCCCAACCAACTGAGCCACACCGGTCAGGGCTGGTTGCTTTCTGTATGTGCCATGATCAGGGATCAAACCTTCAACCTAGGCATATTGGGATGATTCTATAACCAACTATTTTGGTCTCTGCTGTACCTTCTTATTAGACGTGTGGTTGGGTCCTCGTGTGCACCTGCCTTTGCCATTCCATATACATTATGGAAATGGATGGAAAATCTCTTTGAAATCTCCAAAGGAGATTATGAAATTACTTTAGAAATAACAAAGAAAGCCCCATTATCCAAGAACCACTGGTAATTATTTATGTTTTCCCCCAAGTGGCTTTAATGCACTTGGAAATACACTTTGTGCTATTTCACAGTATTCAAAGCCTAGAATGGAAATAAGTAAACATTACTGTGTGCCTGATTTATGCCATGCTTTTTGTTTGTTCATTATCCTGCACTTCCTTTAATCCCTCTACTTGTCATTATCTGTGGGAACTAACAATTTGTAAAACCAGGAACCAAAGCAAAATTGAATTGTACAAATGACACCAAATAGGAAGGAAGCAGATAAATTTAAGTGAGCCAGTAAAGTATGAACTTTCTCTTCAAATATATCATTAGGGCAGCCACATGTCAAGCCCAGTCTGTCTCATGGGGTAGCATTGTTTATCTTGTTTGTTTTGGAAAATTAAAATAACTGTGAAATGGTGGTTGTCTTATAGTTACTGTAAACTTATGCCATGCTTCTTCATAGATGACTCAATGCAAGTTTCCCCAGTTCAGTATATAGAGGTCGTAACTATAGCCAAATAGTAGTATTTATGTTCATCTTGGTTGCCATCTTTCATTTTTGTATGTTTTCCCCACTTTCTCATCTGTCATTAGTTGCTATGGCATCTTTAGGTTGCCTCTGACTGCCTAAAGTTCCCATTTTGTTTCAGAACTTTTCAGCCCCCATCCCCACTCCTCCATCTGCCCATATAGAAATATCTCAGGTCCTAAAATTACCTATTCCTCTTCAGTGTTGTTACAAACTCCTGTTTTGCTTTTCTTTTATTATGGCTGGTAAATTAGGAAAAAGTTATATGATTAAACTAATTCATAGTAAGGTGACAGAAGAAGCTCCTTCCTTAAGGCTCCTATGGTTGTATTTCCCTTTTAAAGGAGAAAGATAGCCTTCAAATATGCTACTTATAGGATAAGCAATAATTCATTCATTACTTCACTAGCTAACTGAGTGCCTGGTCTTACCTTCTGTATTAAGATGGATAAAGGATGAGGAGGTCGGTAGATCCTTTTAAGAGGGTCGACACTAGCTAAACTTTTATGTTAGGCTTGTCCTGTTTCTACTCTTTATATGGAGGCATGAACATGATCCTACCTCCCGTAGATAGCAGTAATTTCAGAGCAAATTGGAGGAGGAAGAACAGTTGCAGAGATGAGAGCCAGTAAGCTGGGGCTTGGACATGCAGGAGAAACAAAGGGAGGAGGAAGGATAGCCTGAGGAGCCGAATTGTTTAACCTTTAAGGTCTCTTCTGACCCTAAAACTCGGTATCCATGAGAAAGAAAAAGGGAGGAAATGACATGTAATGAAGAGGGAAAGAGGAGGGCTCTGGACTAAGTACAGTAAGGTATATTGGCTAAATGCTTTCATGTTAATAAATATATAATGCTGTGCTCTTTGCCTCCTACAACAAGGGTGAGCCCTTGTCTGTGGCTCCTAGGAATTTAAAAGCCAATTGCTGCCCTAACAGATTTGGCTCAGTGGATAGAGCGTCGGCCTGTGGACTGAAGGGTTCCAGGTTTGGTTCCCGTCAAGGGCATGTACCTTGACCATGGGCACATCCCCAGTAGGAGGTGTGCAGAAGGCAGCTGATCAATGTTTCTCTCTCATAGATGTTTTTAACTTTCTATCCCTCTTCCTTCCTCTCTGTAAAAAATCAATAAAATCTATATAAATAAATAAATAAATAAATAAATAAATAAATAAATAAATAAAAGCCAATTGCTATGCAGCTTCCCGCATGGCCCTTGGCTGACATCAGAGAGCATCTCCCACTGTGAGACTGAGGCTGTCAATAAATACTTCAGCATTGTCTTTTAATGCATTGTCCTTCCTAAGCCACAGCCTGCAAAGAGGTTTGCTAAGAGATCAAAATCCTCTCCTCTCTGGGTGGCAGGACTAAAGCTCCCCTCCCCCATCCCTTTCTGGCAGAGATTGGAGATGGCTCAGGCATTAATGCATCAGGTAGAGACAGGGCAGGCCAGCAGGACTCAAAATACAGAGAAGCTAAGAAAATCCCCAGCTCCTTAGATAATGAATGTTTCCTAAACTGAAGAAGAAAGAGGCAGGGGAGGATTTAAGTGTTTGTGAAGAGAATTTAAACACACTAAGCTTACTGTGTACACGTTAAGTCAAAACAGTCTCGTCTTGTGTGAGATGGTGTCCATGCACAGTTGTTTTGGGCCCATCCTCTCCTGCTCTGGCCAAGTATAGTCCTGGAGAGAGAATTGTAAGGAAGCCCCAGAGGCTGGACCAGTTTTGTGGGCAGTTGTTCCACTGCGATATTATGTGCAATTTAAATGATGTTAAGATGGTTCTCTTTTGCTTTACTGGTTCTATTATCTAATACAATCTTCAACTATTGCATAGTATGAATATCAAATTTGACTAAATTATAATATAGCTTTTAAGATGAAAAAAATGTTTTGTTATATAAAAATGCTTTGTAGCTTTAAAAGGTCAGTAGCTTCCTGGAGCAGAAATATGTCATATTATTTCTTTTCTCTTTTTTTAATCTTTCAATCACAGCTGACATTCAATATTATATTAGTTTCAGGTATACAGCATAGTGGTTAGACATTTATAATATTTATGAAATAATACCCCCAATAAGTCTAGTACCTACCTGGCATTATACATAGTTATTTCAATATTATTGACTATATTCCACATTCTGTACCTTATATCCCTGTGACTATTTTATAACTACCAATTTGTACTTCTTAATCCCTTCACCTTTTTCACTGAGCCTCCCAACACCCTTCCCTCTGACAGCTATCAGTTTGTTCTCTGTATCTTTGAGCCTGTTTCTGTTTTGCTTATTCTTTTATTTTGTGTTTTTTTTTAGATTCCACATATAAGTGAAATTATATCATACTTGTCTTTTATGTCTGATCTATTTCACTTAACATAATGCCCTCTAGTTCCATCCATGCTATAGAAAATGGTAACATTTCATTCTTTTTTATGGCCAAGTAATATTTCACTATATATATATATATATATATATATATATATATATATATATATCACCATTTTTTTTAAAAAATCAACTTTTTTTAGTGATGGACATTTGGTCTGCTTCCATATCTTGGCTATTGTAAATAATACTTCAATGAACATAAGGGGGTCATATGTTCTTTCAAATTAGTATTTTGAGTTTCTTAGGATATATTCCCAGAAGTGGAATTGTTGGGTCAGAAGGCAGTTCCATTTTTAAACTTTTTTGGAACTGCCATTGTGTGAGTGGGATTGACCCTCAGGCTGACTGGCTGTGTGTTGGTCATGACAACAGTGTATCAGCTGCTGTGTGGAGGCTGACCTCAAGGAGCGGGGTCTGGTGCCTGCTGAGACTGCCCTTTGGATTTGTCACTTGTGGAGCTAACCAGGAGGTGTTCTGTTATGGTCTGAAGGTGGCTACCACATATGTTAGTTCTGAGACCTCTTGGGAGGGGCTCCAGTGTAGGCCAAGTTCAGCCACTGGCCTAGGGCTAACTGGTAGGAGCTATAAAGTGATCCATGGTTGGTAGCTGCTTGTGCAGTACCAGCAGGCTTACAGATGAGGCCTGCTGCAAACTAAGGAGGCTGCCACCAGTACCAGGCCTAGGGTAAATCAGCAAATGCAGAGGGCATCCCTGTAATCAGCCACTCACAGATCCTGGGGCAGGATGTGCGTATGGTAAGGCTGCATCTTAGGGGTCATCAGGTTAATGCACATTCAGATTTGGCTCCAATGCTGAACCTGGGTCCCTTCAGTGAAAGGCATGGGGCTCACCGAGGCAGAACCACTTGCCTGGGGCCTGGGGACCTTTGAGACTTTTTAAGAAAAGCTGCAGCTCAGGCCAAGGCCATTTGCCTGTCCCCTCAATAGCCTCTAGAAGTGCATGAATTGGATGGGGCAGGGAACTGGGGAGTCGTCAGGGTGCAGGGAGTTAGGCACACCAGGCTAATACAGATTCAGATTTGGCCATGTGGGGCGAAGGTTACCACAGGAACAATGAAGCTGTCCTTCCAGCCCTCACCTTGAAATCATACAACTCAGTTTCTCCCTGTACGTCTCTGGCACCTCCAAAGCCACTGTACTTCCACCAGACCCCAAGTAACTTGCCTCTCAGCCAGCAGTCTGCCTGCAGGGTCTTTAAGAGGATGGCTGCTTTCCCAGAAGCCTCCCATCTCACCTGTTGTGAGGGCTCCTTTTCCTGGCACTGGAGTCTTGGGCTGGTGAGCCAGTGTGGGGCTCAGACCCCTCATTCCTAAGGGGGACCTCTGCAGCTGAGACATCCCTCCCAATTCTTAACTCCACATATGAATGTGAGTCCACCAGTTTTGGGTCTCTGCCTCCTTCTACCATTCTTGATGTGGCTTCTTCATGTCCTTAATTACAGGACTTCTGCTCAGCTAGTCTTCAGCTGGCTCTCCAGGTCAATTCTTCTGTAACTGAATTTTCATTTTGAAGTGGTCATGGGAGAAGGCATGCACATCGTTCACCTACTTTATCATTTTCACCAGAACCTGAACTCAGTTTTCATAGGCCTATGATGAGAAGGGAGGAGACAGTTAAATGGAGGGAACACATGGACAGGACATAGTGAGTGCTGGCCTTGCATGGCGTGTGCACTCCTTTTCGGTAGCAGCACCTCAAGTGGTCCTTTGGGAGTCAGGTAGAACTCACGTGGTGTTACCATCATCTGGCTGCAGGGTGGAGTGTAGACCCCAGGCCCTGTCAATCAGCCATTCAGACCATTCCTCACCTTGCAGACCCCAGAGATGCCATGGAACAAGCCAGGTTAGTGAGACCCCATCCTGAAGTATTTGCTGAACTCATGGAAAAAGCTGTTTATTTTTGGTTTATTTTAAACTTAGGTTGCCTTATGATACAACATGTATCTGGAGCTCCTGGTAGTCCTTTTGTCTCTGGTAAAGGTTACATACTTAAAAATGAAGCCAGTGCAGAGGGTAGTGGACTTGAGAGGTGGAGAAGGTCTCTGGCTATTTAGTACATAGTGTTAGACATAGCTGAACCCATCATCCCTTGGACTTTTCAGTTACGTGTGCCAATAAACCCCCTTCTTACTTTAGCTTCTTTGAATTCTGTTTCTGTCACTTGAAACCAGAATAGATCTAATGAAGTATTTTGTTTTTAAGACTTATATTGCTTTCAAGTAATTTTATTAGTTTTGAGTTAAAAAGAAACAGTGGCAGTTCCCAGAGAGGTGTGCGTCCTCTGATATGTTCTAATAATCAGACACTTAATCTCAGTGTTAAAACTTTTCTCTTATTTCACAACAGAATTGTATATCAATTACACTCAAAAGAAGTCGTTAGCCAAAATTTAGGTTTAGAAAGTCATTGGTGTTATGTAAACGGTTTATTGTGTTTATAGTCCAGTCACCCTCTTGACGGGAAGGACTTAGGCTTCCAGACCAGGTGCCGCTGACCAGGGGGCAGTCGGTCTGCGCACCAATGTAGGGTCTGTCCCTGCCCTACCTGAGAGCGCATGGGTCACAGAACCCTCCCTTCTGGGTTCAGTGTGATGTCTCAGCACCAGAGAGTCCCACTTTTCAGAAGTGCCTCCGAGGAGGTTATTCTTATTTAGTCTCACGGTGGGTTTTGTGAGCCATCTGAAGATATGTCCAAGTAGTTAGGCAGAACATGGCTTTACAATATCTGATCACTATTGTTAACTCCAACTAGTTCTTTCTAATAGTAACATTTCCCGAGTTGTTTGTTCGCCATGTCAAATGAAAGCATTCCCTTTGGACCTATAATCTAAAATAAGCCAGAATTGCAACTAATCTGGTGATTATTTAGCAAGTGTTCTTGCAGATCTTTCTCTTTGATGTCATTGTCAGTAAACTTTTTCAAAGAGAAATTTTATCTTCACACACGACTGATGAATTTTTCAAAAGTTTACTCCTCTGATACCATATATCTTGTCATTTATCTGGCAGCACAAATTAAGTTTTTCTGTGGGCTTCTTGGCTGTTCAAAACCGTTTCATTTCTGTACTTTTGTCTCTGGTTTGTTTTCATTTAGGGAAACCAAAGCAGATACAGACTTAAGAACATTAACTTGACAAAAGTAGTTGATTGTGTTAGGAAAATCTTTCCTCATAGAAACAAAATTCAGACATCACTAAAGAGGCTTAGTTGCCAACTGGTTTGTGGACATGGGTGGGATTCTTGGGGACGTTAACTATGATATAGTTCAGAGGCAAGAAGATGGGCCAGGCCTGCTTCCTGTGTGATTTAATGGTTGGCCGCGCCAGCTTACAAACAATGCGCTTGCATGAGTATTGAAACAATAATCCTTGATTGGTCCAAAGGGAGATGCTGACAGCTCACGGGGGAAGAAAAGCAGTTTAGTCCAGCCTGCATTATCTGTGTCTGAGATACTTTGCAGAAGGCACTTACTCCCAGGGAATCCCATTTGACAATAGGACTTGGCAAATCAATCTCAGGATTGTTGTGTGAAGAGTAATTTAGATTCACTGTACAGGTTTGAGTATTTTCTGGCACCTGTTACTTGCTGTCCAAGCCATTTTAAAGTGCAAGGATGGTAAGTGAAGTGTGGTTGTAGGTGACAGATTATTTTTTTAATAATAGGTTCATTTAGATAGGAACGGTTCATCATTAAAGTTTAGTCTTGATTGAATCACAAATAATGAAAAAGCAGAATGGAGTATGGAGAATGCATCTCTGTGCTGCTGATTCTGCAGAGGCCTGGAAAGCATGGATCCTTAGAAGGTGGTGAGTTGGAGACATACAGCGAGGGGTCAAAGGATATTTATTTTTATTTAGGTCCCTTTGTTATTAGTGACATAGGAACTCCTACTCGCCATCCACAAGCCGCTGTAGGATCTGGCCCTACTGCACCGTGACCTCTTCTCATGCCGCGGCCTATTGTTTACCAGGCTGCAGTCCATGGGGCCAGCTCATCCTCAGCAGTCACCACTGGGCATTTGCACCTGCTGCCTGAGTGCTGTTGACCAGAACCAAAGCTTGGCAGCTCCTTCTGATCATTGGACGTCCAGTTTGAATGGCATTCGTTGCCTTCTCTAAACCAGTCTAAAATTGCCTCTACTCCATATCCAGTCACTCTTCCAATAACCATGTTTTACTTTCCTCCTAGGGCTCATCACTATTTGAAATTATTTTTTTAGCTTGTCTATTTTCTGTCTCTTTCTTCTACAATATATATTCCATGAGGACAGGACCTTATTTACCACCATACTCCTAGCACCTAAGTATCATTTGGCACAATATAGGAGCTCAATTAATAATGACCACTTGAATTTTCTAGGCCTATTTGAATGCTGATCCATTGTTATATACTTATCAAATGTACACAAACAATTCTATTGCCCCTTGCCATTATGAGGAAAGCTTCAGCCAATTGAAATAGCACCTCTCCATCCCTCCCACCCCACACTTGCCAGTTGTCCCTGTGGTTCAGACAAATTGGCTGCTTTATTGGCTGAAAGAGGAGCGAGGACAGTGTATGCTCACAACTGACATGTATTTCTCACTTGGAGGACACACCTTTCTCTGAAACATCTTTCTGTCCCAACACCAGGCGCCCTTTCTTCACCATCTGGGGACATGCACGGTGTTACCCAGTGGGGACTTCAGTGTGCAGAAGTCATCAAGTTTCTGAAAGTTTCTTGCCATTTCTCCACATGTGACCTTTGAGTTTGCTTTATGAAATGTGTAATCCTGGCAGAGAAGTGGGAGAAGCGAGTTCTGGGAACACTCCTTCTTCCTGGCCTGCCTCCCAGTGACTGGGGCCACAGCCCAGGCCTCTGACGGAGGCCGTCACAGGATCCCATTTCTCCCCTCCCAACCTGACATTTCCTCCTGCCCTGGTGTGTGATAGAGGAAACAGAAAGAAAGCTGACAAAAAGATTATTTTTGTGAGCCAATTTAATGGCAGAATAGACAGCAAATGCTACCCTAGAGTCAGCTGGAAAGGCTGGATATAAAAGAACTGTATTTTCCTTGTTACTTTGAAGATGGTTGGATGGCAAAACTTAGTGCTTCATACACCTATAGGTCCTGTGGAGATGATGGTCAGTTTACTGAGGCACACGTGGCCTGTTTTATTTAGAGGCACGGTCATTTGGTTTGAATGATTTCTGGAATTCCTTTGAAATTTCAAAGCACTGCCCTCAAACATCTTGCTCTTCTCCTCCCCCCTCAGACACAGCTCCATGGTCACAGGACAGTGAGGCCTGGTGAGGTGAGCTGGACAGGCTCTCACAGAAGCCCTGAGACCTCTGGGGCTACTGATTTAGGGCACAGAACAGAGGGGCAGGGCTCGGAGTATGTGGTGTTTCTGTGTAGATGGGGGCAGAAGAAAGGAAGTTTTGAAAAGAAGGGCTGGTTTCTGGTCAACCTGGTTTCTCTTAGGCTTACTTCAGAGAAAAATGACTTGTTCTTTCTTATTTACTCACTAAAGGCCTGATACATGAACTTGGTGCCAGGCTAGGCCTTCACAGCCCCAGCTGCCTCGGCCCCCGCAGAGCAGGCTGCCTCAGGACCCCACAGCCCCTCTCCCCCTCCCACTGGTTGTTCTGGAAGGTGGTTCTGGAAGGTGATTCCAAAAGGTCATTCTGCCATCTGATCTAATTAGCATATTAGCTCTTTATTATATAGAATTCTTTCTTTCCTTTTAAAGATAAGCAAAAATATCACTCTCTCCTCAGAAGGTTTTCTTTTTGTCTTGACCAGTAGGCACTTTCAATTACTGCTTCCCAGAGCCCAGAGATAGGGTAAAATCCTGTCAGGGAGGATGAAGCTCACCTGATGGAAGCTTAATTAGTCTTTTGATGCCTTTGTGGTTGGACCATTTGGAACCATGGTTCTCAACCTTCCTAATGCTATGACCCTTTAATACAGTTCCTCATGTGGTGGTGACCCCCAACCATAAAATGAGTTTTGTTGCTACTGTTTTGAATCATAATGTAAATATCTGATATGCAGGATGGTCTTAGGCGACCCCTGTGAAAGGGTCGTTCGACCCCCAGAGGGGTCGCAATTCACAGGTTGAGAACCACTGATTTGGGAGGTGGTATTTTCTATTGCGATTACACTCACAGTCCAAAAAAAAATCAATGAGCTGATATGGGCAAAAAGACCAGCTTTTGTAATTATTTTGGTAATAAGTACACTCTCATATTTACACTTTGTAATCGGGCATTTTCCCGCCAAATCGCATGCTTCACTGTGTGGTAGCGTTTGAAATATTTTCCTTTGTGCAGGGATACATTACAAAACTTGCACATGTACCACGTTTCACTGCATAGTTTATGAGCGGCACACACACACACACACGACAATGACGTAAAACATTTTTATTTTTGCCGGTTCCAACTAGAGGTTCCAATGTATGTTTCCTCATGTCCGTTGACAGTCTCCCTGGTGGATTTGATTTTACTCGTTTCCCGCAAAAAATGTTTTAAGAAACATACATCATCTCTCTTTAATTCAAAGCTGTCAACTTATATCAAGCACCTACTATGTGTCAGACCATGTGCTACACTCAGGGGATGAAAGGACATGGAACATCCTCCTGATGAAAGTAGAAAGCATACGCCTGTAAGAAACAGTGGTGTGCTTGGGTTCTCATTTTATTATAATTCAAATAGTCACGAATTGAACACTTCACTTTTGTTGGGCACTTTGCACAAATCATCTCCACTCCTTGCAAAAGGCTGGCTAAAGAGACAGTGTTAATTATAATTTACAGCTAAAGAAACTATAGCCCAGAGAGGATGAATGAATGCCTTTCCAAGTTTATACAGCAAAGAGTGATTCAGATTCATTGTGTACTCTTTTTCAGTTGGACAGTAATTTAGATAGGAATGTGTTTTTAAATAAAGTCACTTCAGATCTCAGGTTTTAAAGATCATTACAAAAGAAATGAACAAGGGAGATATGTTATATTTACATTCTTTAAAAGTCAATGACCTAGTACGGCAGAGGGATTGACAAGGATTTAACAGAGAATCAGCATAGGGCATCTGCTGAGACAAATAAGAGGTGACTTCTGAAAAGCTGGAAGGAAGGTTTTCTTCTCTAGTCCATTATTGCAAATAGGAATTAAGTAAAAACCCAGCATTTTATTTTGAAGGTGTAAAGCCCAAGTGATAAATGA
Source organism: Murina feae (assembly GCA_004026665.1). Lineage (NCBI taxonomy): Eukaryota > Metazoa > Chordata > Mammalia > Chiroptera > Vespertilionidae > Murina > Murina feae. Next base: position 13,056 of record PVJC01006553.1, read on the forward strand.
ATAACAGGCCTTTAATGTAGCCATCCTTTTCTGTTGAAGGAAAGGGAAGGAAAACTTTACTATAGATCATTGACTCATTTTTTGCTATATACCATAGTCAAGTACATCTTATATGGCAAATAAAAGCACACACACTTTATATATTCTCACAAAATGTACTGATATATGTGGGACAAGAGTTCTAGGACATATTACCTCTACTACATCTACGCTAATAAAAGAGTAATATGCAAATTAACCATCACTCTGAGATACCTTAGCCATGCCCACCAACCAAGCCATGCCCCCAGCCAATCAGAGCGGCTGTATGCAAATTAACCCAGCCAAGATGGAGGCCAGCAGCCATGGAGCTAGAGCAAACAGGAGGCTTCCATTGCAACTGCCTGCCTAGGCCAACTGGGCCTCTGCTCATGGCAACAATGTTTCAATTATAGAAGCCATGGAGCTGAAGCAAACAGGAGGCTTTGTTACCTGCCTAGGCCTCTGCTCAAGGTAACAAAGTTTCAATTATAGAAGATAAATAAACCCAAGAAACCTGATTCCAGCCAGTCTTGCTGGGATGTTGGGTCAATGGAGCTGTGGGCAGCCTGAAAATGGCCCTCAGCCCCTCACCCAGGCTGGCCACACCTCCATGGGGTGAGGGTCCGGGTTCCCACTGGGGGGCTTGGCCAGCCTGCAAGCAGCCATCAGCCCCTCACCCAGGCTGGCCAGGCATACCAGCAGGTGAACATCCCCAAGAGGTCCCAGACTTGGAGAGGGCACAGGCCAGGCTGAGCGACCCCCTAAGTGCACACATTTTTGTGCACCGGGCCCCTAGTATGAAATACTGTGATATCTTCTATTCTAATTAATACAATAGATTCTGCTCATGACCTACTCACTAATGGCTGACAACATGTGTTTAAAAAGCAAGGCTCTGTATAATTCCTCAAAATTTTCCCTCTCCTCTCTTTATCCCTCAACCCCAGGTGAAAAAAACAGAACCTCTAACACCCTTCCTAGTTCCACATCCTCTTGTACAACACATGTGCATCCCTTCTCCCACCGCCAATCCTCCACACCTATCTGCGCTTTAAATATCAGGGACCTCTGGCAGCACACAAGCGAAGTGTCTCTTTTGTCAGTGATGCTCTGCAGATTGATGGCTGTGGGGATTCCCCCTTGCCCCCCGCCCCAGTAAATGAAGTTCTCTAATGGTCAGAAAACATATTCTTTCTCTGGATGCTTTTTGACATAACTTTATAACTGAAAAAAAAGAAGAAAAGCTTGTTAATTAACAAAGTTTTATAATTTCATAGGAACTTTATCTTTTTTATTTTAGAGAAAGGTCAAAACTTAAATGAAATGCAGGCTCAATAAATGATTTGAGGGTTATCATTTCAATTACAAACATGATGGTTTTTATGATAGAAATCTTCTTTTGAAAATAATGGCGCTGGAGTTTTGTATTAGGGGAAAATAAATTGCCTTTCACCAGAATTATCTATTTCATTTTTGTTTTCTCATGAAGAATGCAACAGAGCAAAAACTTTTGTGTTTTAATTTTTTAGAGTAAATGTTAAACTGGTCTGAACCACGGAGGGTGTCTGGCCGAATTTCATAGTGTCTTTTGTAAGAGTAATAGTACAGTTTGCTATGTGATGCACTGTTCAGTTTTGCTTGATATCATTTTGAGCATAAAATCTTCAGAGGAAAAATATTAAAGAGCAGTTGGAGTTTGATTTGGAACTATGAGAGGTTTTAATAAGCTTATAATTTTAAAAAATTATTAAGTAATGGGAATAAGATAATAAGATCCTAGAAATAAGATAGTAAACAGTCAATTTTGTAAATAGTCTGTAAGCATGAGACTTCACTGCAGACAGAAATTCACTACAAACACTTTCCATCAGCATTGTTCTTGAGCCAGAACCAGGACATCATCCTAGAGACCACCCTTCCCCACACTCCACACATTGTGAGCCATTCGTATGTCCTATTAATCCTTTCCTCAAATATATCTCGAATACCTGCTTCTGTTTCCCAAGTCAAAGCACTACCTCTTTCTTGGGGGGTGTCTTTAGGAGACTGAAATGGCTACCTTGTCATCCACCCAGTTCCATTTTCACCTTCTCTAATCAGGTTTCACCACAACTGTCCAATTGAACTATTATCATAAATCAGACCATGACATTGCCCTGTGTACTGGGAAGTGCATTTCTAACATAGTAAACAACCCCATCAAGCTCTGCAGGATCTAGCTAATGCCCATCTCACGAATGTCACCACTTCTTGCCACACTGGCCTCCTTCCCATTCCTTGAACTCACTGAGCCCCCATCTTTCTCAGTCTTCCTAAGTACCTTCTGCTGACAGATTTTTTGGAAGTTGATATTATGTTCAGAAAAGCTAAGTGGATCACAGGATGATAGACTTAAGTCTAAATATATTAGCAATTGCATTCATTATACATAGGCTGCTTCAATTAAAGTACAAAGATTGTCAGATTGGATAAATCACAACTTAATGCTACTTTCAAGATATATATTTAAAATATAAGGATGTAAAAAAGTTGAAAATAAAGAAATGGAAAAAACATAAAATGCAAATACCAATGTCCCCCTTCTACACTCTCCCCAAAAGGCAGTGTAGCTATATTAATAATAATAATAATAATAATAATAATAATAATAATAAACACTTCAAAGCAAAAACATTACCAAAACATAAAGATTTTTTAACAAAAGCTTTAAGTCAGGTGGAAGTTATAATTCTTAAATTTCAGCTACTTAATATAATCTTATTAAGACAAAATTGACAGAACTAAGAGGAGAGAAAAATTTATAAATAGTAACAGATTGTGATATATCTCTTTCAGTAATTGAGAGAACAGACAGAAAATCAGTAAGCATTTAGAAAGTTAGGACAATGTGACAACAAACTTTACTAATGGACATATAAAGAACAGTGAACACACAAGTGCACAAAACCACTTTTGTCTAGTAGCCATGGAACACATAAAAAACTTGACAAGATAGTCAAAAATCAAGTCTCAAAATATTTGAAAGGATTAAAATTTTACAAAGGATTAAAAATTTATCACTATTCATTTAACAATAATCAGTAACAATAATATTGAAAACAACAGTAAAATATTAAATATTCTTATTTGTAAAATTAAGAATTATATTGCTAAATAAATAATGGATCAAAGAAAAAAATATCCATGACAATCAGAAATATTTTGACATGAATGATAATTAAATTTTGACATATAAGCATGTATAAAATGCATCTTTGAAGGAAATTTATAGCCTTAAATGCATATGTTAAAATAAAGATTAAAAATTAATGGACTGAGCACCCATTTCAAAAGCTTAGGATAATGAAAGAAAAATAACCAGAAAGAAAATATAAGGAAGAAAATAATAAAGATAACAAATAATGATAATTTTAAAGCACTTAACATATATCAGAGATTGTCATCAAACCCAAAGTTTATTCTTTAAAAAGTTCATTAAAATTGGCAAGCTCAAAGACGGAAAAGGTGATTAAAATAGCCAGGCATTAAAAATGAAAAAAGGGGATATCATTATAGTTTATTGCAGACATTAAAAATATAATGAAAGGATATTAGAAAAAACTTTAATAAGTACAAATTTTATGAAGAAAATATTAGAAAGTTAAGTCAATAAACATATAAAAAAATTAGTACATGAACAAATTGTATTTAAACCAGGGATACAAGATTGGCTTAATGTAATTTTCTGTGCTAATTTTATAAAGGAAAAAAATCATATGATTACCTCATTGTATGCCAATAAAGTATTTAGTCAAATTCAATATTGGCTAATGATAATAATTCTTAGTATACCAGGAAAGAGAAAATCTTCTTAATCTGAAAAGGGTACCTGCAGTGTATTTTATATATATGCACCCCAAAGCTACACTAAAGCCTGTATCCTGTCAAGGGTCCTTCTGGTCTCATTCAGACCTGCACTATGACATTCAGCTTTAGTTACTTATCTTCTCTGTGGTTTTGTTAAAAAAAAAAAAAAAAAAAAAGATGAAATAAAAGGAAAATTAAGGAAAAATTTTGTTGGTGCCACATAGAATTCCTATAAAAATTAGATTAAATATATCATTACTAGAGGCCCAGTGCACAGGTTCGTGCACAGGTGGTGTCCCTCAGCCTGGCCTGTGCCCTCTAGCAATTCTGGACCCCTTAGGGGAAGGGAGATGTAATAGTGCCTGAAGCAGCAGGAGGCCTGGGAGGAGCCTGAGCCAGAGCCCAGGCCAGGTGCTGCCAAGCTCCTGCTCATCCCAGCCCTGCAGTGCCTGCCTCTGCCCAAGCGCCTTGGTAATGCTGCTGCTGAGGCAGGAGAGGCTTGCGCTGCTGGCAGCTGCACTGGCCAGCCATGAGCCTGGTGTCTGGCGCCCACTGGTCAGCTGAGTGGTGCTCCTGCTGAGGGAGTGCACTGACCACCAGGGGGAAGCTCCTGTGTTGTGCATCTGCCTCCTGGTGGTCAGTGTGTGTCATAGCCACCGGCTCGTTGTCCGGTTGCTAAGGTTTTTATATAGAGAGATATAGATGATTGGAAGTTAGATACTACCTGAGAGAATGCCAGCTTCTGCAGGAATGCAGAGTTGGCAGAGAGGTGCAGGCCTAGAAAGAAGGTCAAAGTCAAATCCTAGGCCCCGGCGGTCGCCAACTGGTGGTCCGCGGACCACTGGTGGTCTGTGAGGTCCGAAAGGTTGGTGACCGCTGCCCTAAACCAACGGGAAGAAATCAGTTAGTGCTGAGAGGATGGGTAACTGTTGTGAAGCCAGGGGGCTGGGTCCAGAGCCCAGGAAGTGCAAATTCACCAAGAGACAGGGCTGTTGTCTGATCAGAGGACAGAGGCGAAGTTTCCCATAGCATGACTTCTGCTTCCAGGGAGGGGGGAGAAGTCTGCCTCATGGGTGGTAACTGTGGCCAGACAGACTGCTCTGGGCAAGAAACTGCTCAGGTGTGAGGGGTGCCCCAAATAGCTGTTAGACTCCAGGTAAATGAGACAGTTCTACTCCTTGGTTCCAGTAAGTCATAAATCAGGATAATTTTTATATCTGTGGTTTATCATCATGAGAAGATAGAAGAAAAATTGATTTTTAGCAGTTTCCTCCACCTGGTTCAATATTTTTTTATATTAGGCTTTACATCATAAGGTCTTTTATAATTTAACTTGAGAGCTTATTAGTTTTCAGTGAAATATTTTGATACAGTTGTCCTACTTCACAGTAATGATTCTCAGAACTACATAGAAAACAAAGTAGCTATTATCGCAGTCATCATTATTACTTCTGCATGTTTGCTGTATTTCCCCAATCATTTCATTCTGGGAATAAAAACAAATCACAGTAACAGTACAAGACAACATTTCTTTGGCTCCTGCTAGCTTTCTCAGATCCCTGCAAATAGCGCTGGAGTCTCCAATGAGCGTCTGACATATATTCTGTGAGTGCATGTCCGGATTATCACTAATTGCCAGCCAGCTTACTGGAAACCAGGGAAGGTTTCCAGCGGTTGTGGTCTCGGTGTCATTGGTAACTGAGAGTTTCTGTGGTTTCTGCTGATGCTCATCCGAGGGTGGCAGGGCCTCACACCGAGGGCACGGAGCTGCAGCCCAGGACTGAGTGTCATCTCCCATACATTGACACCTGCTACTGGACAAATGCAACTAATGTCTTGCATTTCTCATGGCCCACTGAGATTTCAGATAAACCGCTCAAATTTTCTGGCACTGCATTTGTTATAATGTCTCTACCTGGGACTCTTGTGTGTGTAGTGGGAGTCTCTCCAGATTCAAAGAACAAACATATTGTTCAAAACATCACTTTTTTTTTCTTATATGATTGCCTGTCGTCCTAGAAGAAAATTGTTGCCGTGTCACTCCTTTTCCTTTGCATTTCTGTACTAGGAGGCCCCTTGGTTTCTCTAGTAGATTTGTCCAAAGAGAATACACCTCTCAGTCCTCCAGAAATACCAGATAAAACCTGACTCGGAGAGGACACACGGCTTCAGCTCAGACCAGGACACAAATAAGGATCCTTCTCTGTCTGCCCTCTCAAAGGAGGAAATGGCTGAGTGCTCTTCACAATTAGATATTAAAACCACTCCTTCCGGATCATAGAAGATTGTGCATGACCAGAATAAGTGATGTTATGGAAGGTGGTGATATGTTTTGAAGGAGAAAGGCTGTCATGCATATATTTCTCTCTGTCTCCACTATCATCCTGGTTTGGAATGTGTAGTTTTCTGGAAGAAATGTTTTATGGAATTCAGAAACTATGGAGTCTTTATTTAAGTGAAACTCTCTGCTTTCTAATATTCCAAAAACTAATTATCTTCTATCCCGTTATGGGTCGAAGGCTTTCAGCAAAATCGGGGATTTTTTTTATTACATGCTAGTAAATCAGCAATAAATTTCTCCAAAGAAAATTCTGTAAACTTTTCTATGCTTGAAGACCAAATTCCTGAAATGCAAGGCTAGTTACCTGCTTCATGAAAAAACATGAGTGCAAACAAATTTTATTAAAATATTATGAAAATCAATTGGCTAGAGAGTGATTGCTGAGGTTAATCTGTGTACTAATTGGCTTGTTTAGGACATAGCACCAGACCAGATTCACCTATCATTTCTGGTGTAAGTAAACGATACAGCATTATGACAATTAAAACATGATTTGTTTTTCAACAGTATTTCTACATTCACTTAAAAATAATCAGTTGGGGTTAACCTAAATCAATGAAAAATATACAGCATCTAAATGGAGCTTTTACCTTTTCAATAATTTTTCCTGAATGGATAAAATGCTACAAGACAGAACTTCATTTCTGAACTGCCAAACCTAAAGAATATTCTCACAAGGCATATGCTTTCATACAGTCCTATTTATTTATGCTACAGGTTATTATTCTAGTGAATGTGACACTGCAGTTATTCATACACTCACAAATTATAATATACATGTGCAAATTATAATGTTCTTACACAGAGCAAGGAACAGAGCTGTATCAGGTCATGTAAGAAGGATAAATAAAAGTCACTTAATACAATAAGGACAATAAATTGTGATGATTTAAAAATATATATTTTTATGGATTTTAGAGAGGAAGGAAGGGAGGGAGAGAGAGAGAGAGGGAGGGAGGGAGAGAGAAATCAGTAATGAGAGAGAATCATTGATTGGCAGCCTCCTGCACACCCCACACTGGGGATCCAGCCTGCAACCCAGTCATGTGCCTTGACCAAGAATTGAACCATGACTTCCTGGTTCATAAGTCTACACTCAACCACTGAGCCACGTCAGCTGGGCCTACCCTTACTTTTTTAAGTTTAAGATAGAGTAATGTTGACTCTAGGCACAATGTACAACAGATCTCTAGAATTTATTTGTTTTTTTACTTCTTGTTCATTTTAGTTTATATTCATTTGTATTTATATATTTATTTGTATTTGAATAGTGTTTTTTATAGATTAGCAGAATTTATTTTTCCACTTATTATTGTATATATCAAAGAAGCTTCATTTTAATAACAGTATATATAAAATATTAGCCTTTTTATTACTGGTACAAATTTTGGCTTATATAGAGATAAACTGGCTAATCTAAATGTTACCCAATGACATTAGGTAATGCAATTTCTTCCTAAAAGTGGCAGTGATTTTTCATTAATTGTGTTTAAATAAATGTAATTATTATGTTAATAATGAATGATTTTAGATCCTAAATTATACTAATTTGATTTTAATGATTTAGCAAATTCCTGTTTTTTTGTTAAAAATCTAAAAATATGTACTTTAGGCAGTTCTCTTTAATGTTATTGTCACTATAACTACACATTTTTAACTTTTAACCACAACCTGGTTTGTTCTGCACTATTTAGGGCTAATGTGAAAAGATGACTATAAGTTCTGTCTACATAGGAGAGATTTCTACTGGCATTCAGCTACAACCCATTTCTAAGTCATATAATTTCATTTCTTCCTGTCATGTGTATGATAAGCTCTAGATGGGGGCATTTTAACACAGGCAGACTCTGTAGGTTCACTGCCAGGTGGCTTTCTATCAAAAGTGATAAGTAAGAAATAAATGAATTGTAGCACCTTTCCTTTGTATAGCTTTGGTTCTTTCAGATAAAGTTTGCTTTTTCTATCACAAAGTAAATCCCTCAAACATTTTGTCTATTCTGATTATATACTTCAGTTCTTAACAGTATCTGTGTCAAGTTTGTTACCTCCATTGAATCAGATGATTTATGGAAGATGATAGGTATTGTTTGAAATACTGTGACCATGGGAATCTTTGTTTAACTTCCTTTCTGCTTCAAGATAGCCTTGCTCACAAGCCACATGAAATATTAAATGAATATTAAAACATAATGTATACGCAGGAGAGTCATCTGGCTGTAATAATTGATTCAGACAGACTCTGAGTCAGATTCATTCTTGGTGTATAAACTAGACTAATCCAGGTTGGACAGCTTAGTGTGACAGCTGCATTAATAGTGTTTGCTGCTTTAATAGTTATGCAAACAACGGTTAAACTATTGTTTTGTAAGTTGAATGGGCGCTGGAAATGTTTTGCCCAAGGTTAAACCTGACTCTTCCTCTTCAAGTGGTGTCATTTTGGACAAGTTAGTTAGCAACTTTCTGTGAATGTCTTTATCTGTAAAATGGGAAAAACAAGATTTCTGTGAGGATTAATGAGCTAATACATAGAAACTTTCAACATTTGTTAACTACTATTAGTATTAGTATGCAGTACTATATTTTTTTTTAGGTAAGCACACAATAATGTTAAGTAATGCATCCAAATTTCTGCATTAAGCAATGTAAACTAAAATGCCATATTAGAGTACACAGAGTTTGGGAGTCAAGTTTTGCACAGTTTACTTCATTAAGTCTATTTCAAGTGTAAGAGAACATGATACTGCTTAGACAAGAATAAGAACATGAAAATACGTAGAGTCAGAGAACAAGAAAGACATACTGGTAAATGTAATTTACTAAATTAAAAAAAGAAATAGAATGCCTGAATAAAGAAAGAAAATTCTGTATGCCAACAGTGGTGACTTGGCAACATAAGGTACTCCTCTCAAAATACAAAGCAATGAGACAGAAGAATGAAAATATGAGAGAAAGTGGGGCATGGAAAATCAATCAAGAGGTCAAACAATTATTGACTAAGAGCTCTAGATGGTAACAGAGAAAATAGCTCTAGATCAGTAGTTCTCAACCTTCCTAATGCCTTGACCCTCTAATACAGTTCCTCATGTTGTGGTGACCCCCAACCATAAAATTATTTTCCTTGCTACTTCATAACTAATTTTGCTACTTCATAACTGCTATGAGTCATAATGTAAATATCTGATTTGCAGGATGTATTTAGGCGACCCCTGTGAAAGGGTCGTTTGACCCCCAAAGGGGTTCTGACCCACAGGTTGAGAACTGCTGCTCTAGATGATAACAGAGAAACTGTCATTGCAATGAAAGAAGACAACCTATACCTAGGTGCCTCTTGATGAAATTTCAGAACTCTTGGATAAAGAAAGTCTTGTTTTTCAAAGATGCAAAGTAAAATGGCTACCTAAGAAAAAAAGAGCATTAATTATCTTAGCAGATTTCTTTTGGCCACACTGGATTCTGCAACACAGTGAAGCATAAAGCTTAAAGTTGTCATGGAAAATTACTTTGAAATTAGAAATCTCAAACATGAAGGTAAAATAAAAATATTTTTAGAGATGCAAACCTTCTCTAAAAGAATAACTTACAGATCTACCACAACAAAATGTAAAGCAAAGTGAGTGAGAGTTAAAAAATGGACAATAAAATATTAAAACGCATAACAATTATAGAATTACTAGGAGCCCAGTGCACAAAAATTTGTGCACTCGGGGGGGTGGGGGGGTCCCTCAGCCCGGCCTGTACCTTCTCACAGTCTGGGACCCCTTGGGGGATGTCCACCTGCTGGCGTGCCTGGCCAGCCTGGTTGAGGGGCTGATGGCTGTTTGCAGGCTAGCCAAACCCCCCAGTGGTGACCCTCACCCCATGAAGGTGTGGCCAGCCTGGGTGAGGAGCTGAGGGCCGTTTTCAGGCTGCCCACAGTCCCTTCAGGGTTCAGGTCCCTACTGAGGTACCTGGCCAGCCTGGGTGAGGGGCTGAGGGGTGTTTTCAGGCTTTCAGGCTGCCCACAGCTCCAATTGACCCAATGTCCCAGCAAGGCTGGCTGGAAGCAGGTTCTGGGGTTTATTTATCTTCTATAATTGAAACTTTGTTACCTTGAGTGGGGGCCTAGGCAGGTAATGAAACCTCCTGTTTGCTTCAGCGCCATGGCTTCTATAATTGAAACATTGTTGCCATGAGCAGAGGCTCAACCAGCCTAGGCAGGCAGTTGCAACAGAAGCCTTCTGTTTGCTCTAGCTCCATGGCTGCTGGCCGCCATCTTGGCTGGGTTAATTTGCATACAGCCACTCTGATTGGCTGGTGGGCATGACTTGGTTGATGGGTGTGGCTTAGATGTCTTGGGGTATTGGTTAATTTGCATATTATTCTTTTATTAGATTAGATACTAGAGGCCCCTTGCATGAAGCTTCATGCAATAGACCTTCCTTCCTCTGGCTGCCGGGATCAGTTTTCCCTTGGCATCCGGGACCCAGGCCTTTGGTCTGGCCACAGTGAGAATTGGCTTCTGCACTCAGGCCACAGCAGCAAGGCTTGGCTTCTCCACTCTGGCTGCAGTGGAGAAGCCAAGCCTCTTCAGTCTTCAGTCATCTTCAGTCTTCAGTTGTCTTCAGTCTTCACTCTGTGCTTGCATATGCAAATGAATCACCATCTTGTTGGGTTAATTTGCATACTCATCCTGATGGGCTGGTGGGTGTAGTGGTGTGACACCAATTTGCATGTTTCTCTTTTATTAGTATACATAAGGACTAGAGGCCCGGTGCTTGAAATTCATGCATGGGGAGGGGGAGAAAGGGAAGGGGGGTCCCTCAGCCTGACCTGCACTCTCTCCAATCCAGGAGCCCTCAGGGAATGTCCTGCTAATGGCTTAGGGTCCCTCACTGTGATGCTCTGCTTTCTGTGGAGCCTGCCTACTTCACACCATAGCGGCAGGCAAGCAGGCCCTCCTGGGTGCTGCCTGCTGGCCACGGTTGCCTGCTCGTGGATCGCTGCACTTGCCTGCTCATGGATTCCCATGCTTGTCTGCTCTCAGATCACCGTGGCAACTTGCCACTCCCAGTCACCTGCCAGCAGGCCCTGCTGGGCACTGCCTACGGGCTGGCTTGCTTACTCAGGGGTCTCCACAGCAACCTGCCAGCAGGCCCTGCTGGGCACTGCCTGCTCCAGGTCGCCACAGCAATGCCTGGTGGGCTCACATTGCCAGGGTGACACCAGTGTCCTGCCCCAGCTGCTAAGGGTGCCATCATCTTTGTCATGGAGTGATGGTTAATTTGCATATTGCTCTTTTATTAGATAGGATTATGTTAAAATAAGAATAAAGATTTTTGTCCAACACATTGATAATATTTATTTTTGGTAAATATGAAGAATGTGTAAAATCATAAATGTACCCGAGGGTGAAATTATAATGATTTAATGCAGTCATTTATAAGATAGTTTGGCAGCATATATTACTATTTTAAATGCATATTTCATTTGATCTAACAATTCTAGATGTGCATAATAAGACAACAGACCTATGTATAGAAAGGGTGTGTGCTTGGGGATACATTGTGCAAGGGGTAGGAATGGAAGATTGAGCAAAGAACATCATCTCAGTAGTGTTCTGTACCATTTACATGACTTAAGTAATTATGTTAAGTGCCCAAGAATTCAGAAGGAGAATGAGTCCTGAAGTCTGTTAGAGGCTGCAACAATAAAAAGGATATTAAACCTTGATCAAATTTTATAGGAAACAAACTGATATAATCAACAGAGAAAAGGTTGATTTGAATCTAGTCCAAATTCAAGTGAATCCAGAACATTCAGGTTTTTAAAAATTATTTACTATTTAAAGTATTACATGTAGTATTATATATGTCTCCTTTTCCCCCCAGTGACCTCTCCCCAGTCACACTCACCCCCCAGCACATGCCATCACCCCTCTAGTGTCTGTATCCATTGGTTATGCTTACATGCATCCATACAAGTCCTCTGGTTGATATCTTACCACCTCCTATCCTCCACCCCCACCTTCCCTCTGAAGTTAGAAGGTCTGTTCCATGCTTCTCTGTCTCTGAATCTATTTTTGTTCATCAGTTTATGTTGTTTATTACATTCCACAAAAGAGTGAGATCACATGATATTTATTTTTCTCCAACTGGCTTATTTCCCTTAGCATAATGCTCTCCATGTACATTCATGCTATTGCAAATGGTAAGAGTTCTTTCCTTTTTATAGCAGCATAGTATCCCATTGTATAGATGTACTACTGTTTTTTGGTCCACTCATCTGCTGATAGGCATTTAGGCTGTTTCCAAATCCTAGCTATTGTAAATTGTGCTGCTATGAACATAGGGGTGCATATATCCTTTCTGATTGGTGTTCTTGGTTTCTTGGGATATATTCCTAGAAGTAGAATCACTGGGTCAAATGGGAGTTCCATTTTTAATTTTTGAGGAAACTCCATACTGTTTTCCACAGTGGATTCACTAGTCTTTATTCCCACCAGCAGTGCACAAGGGTTCATTTTCTCCACATCCTCACCAGCACTTGTCCTTTGTTGATTTTTTTGATGACAGCCATTCTGACAGGTGTGAGATAGTATATCATTGTTGTTTTGATTTGCATCTCTCAGATGATTAGTAATTTTGAGCATGTTTTCATATATCTCTGGGTCTTCTGTATGTCCACATTTGAAAACTGTCTATTTAAGTCTTTTGCCCATTTTTTGGTTGGGTTGTTTTGTTAAGTTGTATGAGTTCCTTATAAATTTTGGATATTAGGACCTTAGCAGATATAACATTGACAAATAGTTCTCCCATGCAGTGGGCTTTCTTGTTGTTTTGTTGATGGTTTCTTTTGCTGTGCAGAAACTTTTTATTTTTATGTAATCCCATTTGTTTATTTTCTCCTTAGTTTCCATAGCCCTAAGAACTGTATCAGTAATATGACATATGTCTGATATTTTGCTGCCTATGGAATCTTTTAAGTTTTTTATAGTTTCTTGTCTTACATTTAAGTCCTTTTTGCATTTTGAGTTTGTTTTTGTGTATGGTGTAAGTTGGTTGTCTAGTTTCATTTTTTTGCTTGTATCTGTCCAATTTTCCCAACACCATTTATTGAAGAGACTGTCTTGACTCCATTGTATGGTCTTGCCTCCTTTGTCAAATATTAATTGAGCATAATGGTTTGGGTCAATTTCTGAGTTCTATGTTCTGTTCCATTGGTCTGTATGTCTGTTCTTGTGCCAGTACCAGACAGTTTTGAGAACAGTGGCTTTGTAATATAGCTTGATATCTGGTATTGTTATCCCTTCAACTTTGTTCTTCTTTCTCAAGATTGCTATGGCTATTCAGGGTCTTTTTTTTTTATTCCATATGAATTTTTGGAGCGTTTGTCTAGGTCTGTGAAATATATTGTTGGTATTTTAATGGGGATTGCATTAAATCTATAGATTACTTTGGGTAGTATGGACATTTTAATGATGTTGATTCTACCAATCCATGATCACGGTATATTCCTCCATTCTTTTATGTCTTCTTCTATCTCTTTTTTCAATGTTCTATAATTTTCAGTGTTCTGTAATTTTCCAAGTACAGGTCTTTTACCTCATTAGTTAAGTTTGTTTCTAGGTATCTTAATTGTTTGGTGCAATGGTAAATTGGATTTTTTGTTTGTTTGTTTCTCTTTCTGTGAGTTCATTATTGGCGAATAAAAAAAGCCATAGATTTCTGGGTGTTAATTTTTTATCTTGCTACATTGCTGAATTCATTTATTAAATCTAGTAGTTTTTTTATGGAATCTTTAGGGTTTTCTATGTACAATATCATGTCAAATGCAAATAATGACAATTTTACTTCTTCTTTTCCAATTTGGATGCCTTTTATTTCTTCTTGTTGTCTGATTACTATAGCTAGCACTTCCAGTTCTACACTGAACAGGAGTGGTAGAAGTGAGCATTCCTGTCTTGTTCCTGTTCTTAGGGGAAATGGTTTTAGTATTTGCCCATTATGTTGTTGAGTATGATGCTGATTGTAGGTTTGTCCTATAAGGCTTTTATTATGTTGAGGTATGATCCCTCTATTCCCACTTTGCTGAGAGTTTTTATCAAGAAAGGGTGTTGAATTTTTTCAAATGCTTTTTGTGCATCAATTGATATTATGTGATATTTATCTCTCAATTTGTTTATGTGATGTTTCACGTTTATTGGTTTATGGATATTGTACCATCCATGCATTCCCAGAATAAATACCACTTGGTCATGGTATATTATCTTTCTGATGTAATACTGAATCCAATTTGCTATAATTTTGGTGAGGATTTTAGCATCTATGTTCATAAGAGATATTGGCCTGTATTTCTCTTTCTTTGTCATATCTTTATCTGATTTAGGGATTTGGATGATGTTGGCTTCATAGAAAGAGCTTGGAAGTGTTCCTTCCTCTTGAAATTTTTTGAAATAGTCTGAGGATGATAGTTCTTTGAATATTTGGTAAAACTCCTCTGTGAAGTCATCTGGCCCGGGGCTTTTGTTTCTTGGAAGTTTTCTAATTACTGCTTCAATTTCATCTGTAGTTATTGGACTATTCAAATTATATTATTCTTCCTGATTAAGTGTTGGAAGGTTGTATTTTTCTAGGAATATGTGCATTTCTTCTGGGTTGACCAGTTTGTTGAAAGAGAGTTGCAGAACATTTAGTTTTGAGCTGAATTCAAGCTTAAAAAATTTCACCCCTTTTAGAATATTATGACAGAATGAACATTTGATTATATTGTTTTCCAATAGTATATCATTTCACTTTGCATTGTTTTTACTTAATTAGATGTTTGAAATATGGAAAACAATATTTAGAAGAAAACAGAAGCATAGATTTAATGAGACTCTAACAGCATAAACAGAAAAGATAAATTCAAGTGTCTTTGTATTTACACTAGAGGCCTGATGCACAAAATTTGTGCAAGAATAGGCCTTCCTTCCCCAGGCTACTGGCACACAATGCAATATTAGTTAGCCTTTAAAAGGAAGGAAATTCTGACATGCTACAACATGTATGAACCTTGAGGACATTATGCTAAGTAAAATAGGTCAGCCACAAAACACAATTGTATAATTCCACTTATATGAGATACATAGAATAGTGAAACTCATGGAAATAGAAAGTAAAATTATGGTTTTCAGGGGACAGAGGTAAGGAAAATGGGGAGTTGTTGTTTAATGGATACAAACTTTTTGTTTTGCAAAATGAGAATTCTGGAGATAGAGTGTTGTGATGGTTACACAACAATGTGAATGTACTTCATGCCACTGAATTACACAGTTGAAAATAATAAATATGGTAACTTTTGTTCTATATGTTTTTCTATAATAACATTTATAAATATACATTTTTTGACATTGCATGTAAAAGGGTAGTTGATGAAATAAGGGCTTTAAGAACAAAGTCAAATTTTCGTTCCTGCCTCCCTCCTTGCTCCCCCACCTCCTTCTCTCCCTTTATTTCTTCCTGCCTAGTATTTATAAAATACCTTCTAAGTGTTTTGTATTATTCTTGACACCTGGGATACTGGGTCAACCACAAAGTTACTGTTTAGAACTCACATTGCTGAATAACTTATGAGAGTGGAACCAGATAATAAACACATAAAAATAATAAAGCAGGGTAATGATAGAGAAATAAACAGGAACATTATTTTAAATGGAGCAAGACCTCTTTGAAACCTTAATGAAAAGAGGGATATCTCTGTTCTGATATCTGGGTGAAGACTATTCCAGGTAGAGGAACCAGCATGTCCAAAGGCCTGGAAACTGGAAAGGCAAGGAGTCCATGCAGCTGGAGCAGAGTGAGCTGAGCAAGGGGAAAGTGGCTGTATTTCATGTCTAGGACAGAACTTGGGCTAGATCAGATGTGCGGTCAGCAAATGTATCAAGAGTGAATCCAAATATTTTACCTCAGCACGTAGGCACATAGTAGAATCTGCTGTTCACCTAGACGGAGACCCTGAGAGGAACACATGTCCAGGCTGAGGAAAAGAGGTCGGTGCCTAATGATTCAAAATGAACCTAGACAAATATGCTTGTCAATGAGGGGAGCTAGGGAATGTGGCAGTTAATGTGTCCCTGTGAGGAATGTACTGTGAGAACTTCAACCCAATCACAGTTGGATTTTCATATGCCATTATCAAAACAATGAGTTGGAAAAGCTTGCAGTTAACTAAAAGGATGCAAAGTCTGGGACAATGTGTGGAAGGCAGTTGAGTGGCTCAGATAGTTTCTAGAAAAGTATAGTGTGGCCGTGGCCATAGGATGGAATGGAAAAGACAAGTTGCACAGGTATTGTGAAGAGAAAAAGGAAGCAAAGTGCTCGGTCGGAAGCTCTGCCTTAAGTGAAGAATGGAAATGGATCAAAAAAATGGTCGAGGACAGCTGGTCAAGATGGAGGAATGGGCAATACAATCAGTAGTTATCATAGGGAATATAATCAATAGCATTGTAATAATTGTATATGGTAAGTTCCAGACTTGTCAGGAGAATCGCTTCCTAAGTTATAAAATGTCCCACCACTATGCAGTACAGCTGAAACTAATTTAATATTGACTGTCAACTGTGACTGAAAAATAAGAAAAGAGAACACAAAAGAAAAAATGACATCATGTATAAAGTACGTACGCCATGATTACAGTGTAAACATGATGTGCCATATTGATAATGACTAGAAAGAAATATAACAGAATACCAGTAGGTGTAAATAAGTTCTTTAGTTGCTATTAAAAAAGAGCGAAGGGTAGTATCTTCTCATTCAATTTGTTTACGGTGGGCCATTCCCCTTCACCTGAATGTGAATCCCTCGTCAGAGAGAATCTGGCATTGGCCAATGTGGCTCAATAGGTTGGAGTGTTGTCCTTAGGCCATGGGTTCACTTCTGATCAAGGAACATATGTAAGTTGTGGGTCCAATCCCCTGTTGGTCCATTGGTTGGGGCATGTATGGGAGGCAACCCACTGACGTTTCTCTCTTACATCAATGTCTCTCCCGCTCTCCCTTTCTCTCCCTCTCACTCAACATTAATGCATATGTCCTCGGGTGAAGATTAAAAAGAAGGAGGATCTGGGGATTGAGTGGCTACATTTCCTTTGCTAATTACAGTAGAACCAATGGCATTAATTGGTGTTTGGTGCTTAGATATTTATCTTCTCTGAGGTCAGGATGATACCTCAGAGAGGAGGAATGTAGTTCTGTTGTCTACTGCAATAGGGAACCTCAGAGGCTCCCTGAAGGAGGGGGCAAAGGGACACAGCTCCCTGTCACTTTTACCAGAGAAGCTCTGCATTTGTGGAAAGATTTTCCTCCAAGGATTGTGCTTGAAAATAGTTTAACTGCTAAGAGTGGGGTTAAAAAGTCACAGATTTTGTCCACCAACCTTGTTTGTCAAGTGAGAAAACAGACTATGAGGTCAGTGATGTCCTCTTTATTCTAGTCCTTCTCACTCTTGTCGTCCTTTCCCTGTTCTCCTCTTTTCTAATAGAGGCGCGCTGGGCCCTGGGATCTCTTTCTCCGCATCCAGCATGGAGGGAAAGACGAACCAGTTCGTGTAATCTAGGAGGCACTTTTGAGATTAAAGAAATAATGAAAGACATAAAATAGATTAAAAGCTTGGGCTGGGTGAGGTGCCTGCCCTCTGGAAGGGCAGACACACACGCACAGAGACCAGCTCCGAAAGCTGTTTATTAAATACTCGAATTACAGGAAGTTACATCACATCTGGGTGGGTCTTTGACATCATGAAATCCATCCCCTTAACACTGGGCAGGAGAGTCAGACTGAGTGGCCTTCAGTCTCTGACTGATTCTGCCCCCAGGACATGGCTTTTGCCCGCACTGAGTCCCAGCTGACATAAATTAAGCCAAGTGTATTCTAATGGCACTTAACACCTTTCTACTTTTATAGTTATTGCAGGTTTTAAAAGGATTTTTTTTCCTTGTAACCTTACCATCAGCAGTTGGAGCAGACATTGTAAACCACCATTTAAAAAATAAGATCCCAGGTTCCTGCCTTCTAACCTCATTTCCTGAGAGCCTCATCCAAGGTGAGGCCACGGAACTTGGGTTTTTAAAAAGCCATGTCAGATGATTCTGATGCAGGTAGTCTTAAAGCCACATTTTGAGAATAACCAAACAAGGGAGAGAGAGAGAGTCAGGAATTATTTTTGAACTTCATGGATAGAAAACAGATAGAAATCAAAATGACTTACCCAAGGATGTCCTGCTACTGTGATAAGGCTGAGAACCAAATTTTGTTCTTTCCACAAAATCATTGTGATTCATAGTGAAATGAGGAAAATGTAGGACAATTTTGTATTTTATCAAGAATCTCCACTTATTCTGAGATTCCATCCCTTTAAATGTTTTCACTTTAAAATATCTCTTATTTTATAACATAACTAGAGGACCAATGCATGAAATTTGTGCATGGCAGGGGGCCTCAGCCCGGCCTGCACCCTCTCAAAATCTGGGATCCCTCAGGGGGATGTCCAACTGCTGGTTTAGGCCCAATCCCATAGGGATCAGATTGGGCCTAAACCAGCAGTTGGACATCTCTCTCACAATCTAGGACTCCTGGCCCCTAACTGCTCACCTGTCTGCCTGATCACCCCTAACCACTCACTGGGGGGTGGCCAACTGGGGTGAGGGGCCATGGTCATTCTGGTCTCTGGTCGTTCTGGTTGTTCTGCCATCTCGGTCACTGGGCTTTTATTATATAGGATGGTAATTGTATGTAGTCGTTTTTTAATGCCACAAGGTCAACAAATATGGATACCAATGCACTCATGTCAAATGGGTCTACCTGGAAAGAAAGTATGAGACAAACAGTGGAATGTTGCCCTCCAAGACCCTCTGCCAGGTGCCTGGTGAGCTCTGCAGAGCACTGTTGGAAAACATTGAAGTGGTGAAAGGTAGTAGGACAAGTTCTAAGACCTAGCTTCTAATCTTATCTCATCTTTAATTAGCTATGTGACTTTGGAAAATCACTACATTTCTCTGGGCCTGTATCATTATCTAGGATTTTGTGTGCTTAAAGATAAATTTCTATATTTTTAAATAAGGGAAATATTAAAATGGAGTAGGGGTTGTTTTACCTCATTATGAGTAATTCATCAACTCTACCATATTTGTATGAAATGACTAATACAATTTTTTATTAAGCCCAATATACAAAAACTCATTAAGCCAATACTGGCTTACCCAGAGTGGTATTTAATTCAAAGCAATTGCTATTCCCTAGTAATCTAGATTTCTGTGGTTTAGTAGTAAAAACATTGAACTATCTGAATTTCATTAGTGCAAGACTCACGTGTTTTTGGTTTGTGTGTGTGTGTGTGTGTGTGTGTGTGTGTATGTGTGTTTCAATTACCCTATTTTTAAATAGAGCTTTTCCTCAGACTTCAAGAACTGGATGTGACTGAGAAGTCTATACCAGTGAGCATCAGTCTCTGGCTTTTCAGAAGGTGGACCCACCTTAATATTCACAATTCTGCTCAGTTGCTTTGGTCCACAGATAAAGTGTCAGATACTTAGAGTTTGATTCTATTCATGCCTCTGTGCCACTCAGTTTCCATAGTGTCATATAAACACTCAAATGCCATCTCAGCTTTAAAACTCAAATTTTCAATTGGGGTAACTCTCTTGCCTTGCAGCACTTATATTTTTTGTGTATCCAGCAAACATGTAAGGAGCCTGCTTTATCTGCTAAACATTGAGCTAGGCCTTGAGGACACAGTCCTGGGCCTTGGGGAGCTCCTCTGCAAGTAGAGGAGTTTTACAAATACACGATTAAAATGCAGTACTGGAAAATTTATGTTTTCCGTCTTTACACTCAAGCTTCTAGTCGTGTTTGCTTCAAGCAGTGGCCTTTCAGGGAACCATGTCTTCTGGTGTAAGTCAGGGAGGCCAGTGGTGTGCTTAACTCCCCTCCACAATCTGCAGAGGCTGTTTTGGCCTTCCGGCTCTCTGTTGAGCTTCCTCCATGACAGTGACCTTTGTAGGGCTCAGTCACAAAGAACTACTTTGGTACCAAAGGACTTAGCTTGTGTGTAAGCTGTATAGTGTATGTGTGTGGTGGCGGGGACTTTGTAGCCTTCCTCGTGGGCTTAGTCCCTGGTCTGATAGGAAGGAGAATTGGGGCACAGCCCCTCCCATGGGAGCAGGAGTACTGGCCCAGAACCAGTTGTTATTGAGCAAATGGGCTGAGCCTCTGGCATCAGTCCTGGGGGCAATCCCAGCTGCTCCCCTCCACAAGGACTGTGGTGTCGTGCACAGAATGCACCAGCACATCAGGTATACCCCAAAATGTCTGCTAAGTGTGCATATCTCCTTGTTCTAAAAGTGATGCTTGGTGTTTTGTTATTCAGTTGTTCATGTCAGTAAAACATTGGAATTCATCAATTTGTGTCTTTCATAATGTACCTATAAAATACAGAATTTAATTGTTCTCTTATTATAGAAAAAGCTTCTTTCCAGGCACAAAAGGTCAGTGTACCGCATGCAAAGGGTCTAGATGAAAGTCAAACTATGTTGACTTTTTCACACAGTTCCAAGTGAGAGCGCTGGGCCCGAGCATGTTCTTCTTCCGTTTAGACCACACTGATCTGTTTTGCATCACTATGTTAAAGAAAACTGTTTCTGGCAAAGTAAACATACAAAGTTTGCATCATACACAGTTTCTGGCAAATTACTAGAAGTTACTACATAGCAGTTTGCTCCCTTCCCTCCCCTTTTAGCTGTGTTGGAAGGGATCATGTGGTTTAGATGTGGGAGATGACAAGGGCAAAATGTGGCCCCACTCAGTTGTTGCTTTCTGCTTTCATCTGGACTGAGGGTAGTGGTGGTGGGGCGGGGGGGGGGCTGGGATGGTCCTTGATGTCCTGAGAGGCTGTGTCCTTCCCTTCTCTGAGCTCCTAAGGTAATTATTATTGATCCTGTATATTTTCCATTTAACTGTGTTGGAATCTTGGTTGTTTGTCAGTCTTCCTCCACAGTGCTGTGGTTCCTTAAGGACAGGAATCTTATCTAAGTACATCTCCCGTGCTAATCAGTGTACGATAGTTGGGGGTCAGTGAGTGGAGTGACAGAGTGAACAATGGGGGTCTCCTGATGGAGACTCACCCTCTGCACATTTGCCAGCCCAAGGTAATTGCAGACAGCCAAATCATCTAGATAGACAGTTATGTTTATTTACAGTGAGAACTTTGACATAAAATTTTATTTTTAAAAGCATAGCATCTGATAGCTGTAAGTATAACCATATGGCTAAGCACTCTTTTTTTGTTCATTGGGCTTCAAGTATCCATATAAATATCTCTCCCCTTCCGTTCAGTTGAGCCTGAGTAGACCTCTCCTGGCCTTACCCAGTTGTCATGAGTATTTTCATCACAGTTCCTCTGCTCAGTGCTAGGGCCTAAGGATTAACAGCCTCTTTACACACTTGCTCCCTTTTCTTGCCTACTCTCTGTCCTCCACAGAACATTGCGAGGTGTTTGACTCCTGTTCTCTTGTGTACAAGGACAAAAGAGTTTTTTTGACTCAGGGTATGAGTCCCAACTCTACCACTTATGAGCTTTATGGCTTGGACAAATTATTTTTCTAGCCTCACTTTCACCATCTATTAAAATTAGAATAATCTCACCTACTCACAGGACTATAGAAGTTTAATAGTGTTGGTGTTCCCTCCCTTTCTCTCTCCTAGTCTGACTGTACATGAGGGAAAGAAATGACTGCGGTGTAATTAGTAGGTGCAGTCTTTATATTTCAAATCTCTGAAGTAATGTAATTTTTTTAAAGTACATACCTCCTGTTGAACTTACAGAGATGATGCTAAATCCTCTGTAGATAATATAAACATTTATGTTTCTGCATGGGAGAAACATTCTGATGAAAATTCAGCTTCATTCTGATGAAAATTTCAGGTGCTGTGCTGATAGCTTATAATGTGTCTATGAAAAGAAAGACAGTAGCCTAGAATTCTTATGCCAGATCTTTAAAGCTAAATCTCTAAAGTACAGGGTTCTTGAGTTTATGCAGTGAAATGTGGTTGGAGATGCCCAGAAGAAGGAAGTTCTGCTATGTCATGTATTTGTGCCCTTCACCTTTAAATGTGGTCCACGTTAATTACTCATCTGCTGAAGTGTCACTAAAGTAGCTGTCCATTTAGGGGTTAATTTGGAGTGGTTTTAGCAACCCTGCTTTTTCCAGATCACTTTTTCTATCTAGTAAAAATATGCCACCCCGAAAAGTTTCCAGCAGCTTAGTTAGCTGAGCTTAGTACAGTGTTTCTTTATCCTAACGTCTAAAGAGAAAGAATTTATGAAAGGACTGAAGTTAAAGAGTAATGGTCAGCGCAGGTTACAGTTATTGCCAGGGTGAGTTTGCTGCTGTGATTCCTGACACATGCAGGTTCCTGACACAGAGCCTGCCTTCTCATTGGTCCTGACCCTGGTGTCTTTGCTGCTAAGGTTGTTGCAAAACATCCTAAGGCCTAGACCTGCTTGTCACTTCCTTGACCCCTAAGTGCTTACGTCACACCTTCCATTTGAGTGCCACCTTCTCCTCAAGCACCCTCTACCCTGCCGGCCAGTGGCCACCACAGCAAAACCTGCCTAGTCTTGCATCCTGTGTAGCTTATTTGCTGGTGGTTTTGTTCCTGGGTACATATCCATCTGGATAAAAATCTCTGTGAGAAGAAAGATGATGTCATATTATTTTTGGACACCCCCCCCCCCCCAGCTAACTAGTTCCTTCCACATTCTAGGAGATAAGTCAATATTTATTAACAATTATCTTAGACATTTGGGCTGCTGTAACAAAACTGCCTTAAGTGGGGTGGCTTATGAACTACTTAATTTTATCCCCCACATTTCTGGAAGCTGGGAAGTTTAAGATGCAGGCGCCATCAGAGTCCATGTCTAGTGAAGGCGGATTTAAGGTGTCTTTGGCCTCACAGGGCAGAAGGTGCAATGGATCTTTCTCAGGCCTTTTTTTATAAGGACACTAATCCCATTGATGAGAGCTTTCCTCCATGACCTAATGATCTCCCAAAGACCTCACCTTCTATTATCACATTGGACATTAGGTTTCAACACATGGCTAGTATTTGAAAGATTCATGAGATATTTAACACAAATGCTTTAACAATGTTCGTATTTGATCAACATGGAGGATTTAGAACTCCTGCTCCCAGTGGTAAAATGAGTGGGGTTCAAGATTTTAGATTCTATTCCACTGCATGAACAAGCTGTAAGAATCTAGTAAAGCAAATATTGGAAATCCAGTTACCTTTTGAGTATGACCATAGATGTATAGTTCTCCACCGTCTTATATACAAGATTGTTCTAAATAACCAAAAGAGTTAGCTGAGTGCTGGATAAGAATGTTATATTGTAAATCAGTGAGCCTACATGAGATGCCTTAATAAGTCAAGTTTTGTGATTGCACCAGCAGGCTTAGAGGAATATTGTATCCAAAGTCTAAGCAAAAACATGGGGAAAGCTCTCTCTATTTATACTTTTTTCAGTCCTTTGTCTTCCATATTTGGAATGAGACTTCCGGACCTTCTGAGAAGGAAGCCCTGCATGCTGGGAAGGGGCATGAGACCACATTTGGAGGCCTAGCCTGGTACCAGCACTGACATCTCTGTCTGGGACATGGTTTATGGTCTCTCTGGAATCGGAGTAGTCTTATTTTCCCTATTATTTAAGCAAGCAAGTGTTTACAGAATCCAAAATATGAGGCTTAAAATTTCAAACAGCACTTTTTACACAAGATGAAGGTTACTATGCTTTAAGAATATTCTGCTATCTACCAGTACTAAACTTTTGATCTAAAATGCCGTTGGAACACCATAAAGAACACATGGAGAGAGACTTCTCATGGAAATAACTACATGGCTGTTTTATACCTACTTGCTAGTAGATGTTTGCATTTGTGGCAGAATTTGGTAGCAAGATTGTGGGAGAGGTGATCTACAGTGTCATCTATCCGACAGAGCCTAATATCAATGAATGATCAAACTGGCTCAAATCAGTTCCACAGCACACTTTCTGAGAGTGAACTGAGTGAAGGTATGGAGGGGAGGCATTGGAGAGGAGGAACCTTATTGATATGGTTGATAGCTCTTGGTGAGGGGTGCATTCTTTAGATTGGTTTTGTTTGGGGGATGCTCTTTTTGGTCATGTCCCAGCACTCCCTGATTCATCCCATAAGATTCATTTTGAAGAGAAATAATAGTGTGTTTTAACCATGGGGCAGAGCAGAGATGTTTGTCCCAGAAGAGTTGATCAAACTTGCAGCAATGGCTGAAAGCACTCACAATGGAACTTCTGATCAAGACATTGACGAGGCTTTATTTCATAAAATATGGGTTTCCCAGACCTGCATTGTCACATGAAACTTGAGGGCATTTTCCTTAAAATTGCCAGGCCAAAAGCTTCATAAGCATATTTTCCATCATAAAATGTACGTGGGAGGTACAGTGCAGTGTTTCATCTGAAACACATTGTTTATTCGTATGGTAATATGAGCCCTCCATCATGGAATCAGCATAATGGCTTTAGCCTGCTTTTGTCTTAGGAATATTGTTTAGAAGGGAAAATTAATATGGTCTGTTTGTACTAATCACAAATTCTGTTTTGTATTTCTTTGATATACTTTCTTTGATGTGAGGCAAAAGACTAAATTTCTTTAAAAGGAAAAAAATGTTGGTGAGTCTGTTTAGCATGTGTACAATTGTAAGAATTTAGCAAGCTGTACAAGATGGGGAAGCTAATATTCTGTGTTTGAGGCTGCTTTGCTTGTTTAAGGAATTACATTATAATTGGGGTGGCTTTCTAGGCATGCAAGAAATTCTTACCCTGAGACTATACAACATTTTGCAACTATCTTGTTTGATTTACTAAGTCGCTGGGAGATAAGCTGGATAAAATGCCAGCTAGACTTTTTTAGAAGTACGTGTCAAAGAACCAAAGTGTTACAGCCCACCGCGCCCCCCTCCCCACTGCTCCCTATGTTCTTGTATGAAGGAATTTTGTTTTCCCCAGATGGCTTCCTTGGTCAGCACAGAGCAAGGGAACTTGATCCCTCAGCAGCCAGGAGAACAGAGCTCTCAAAAATGGTTGGCTTCTGCCAGCTGGAGAAGAAAGGACTGAGTTCTCAAGCCAAGCCTCACAGCCCTCATCTGCTTACGCATTCACAGCCCTGAAGCCAAAGTGCTCTAATGCTCACACCTCCCTCTATGCAGCAAGAGAATCCCAGAAAACCTGGTGTCTAATTCACATTTTCATAGATCAGTAGAGTATTTCCCACTGATTTAAAGTATAATTTCAGAGATATTTTATCTGAAATTTGAATTGATCTCCAATTGGCAGTAGCTCTAACTTTCTGTCCTCCAGGCTTTCCATCCAGAAATTAATGATATGTAAATGAAAGTGGGGGTCTGGAAACCAGTGGTAAATTCTATTATAAAGCAAATAACCATTTCTTACGTTGTATATGGTACAACTGTTCATTTGTGCCTCGGGCACCTAAGGAGCTCCTGCTGACCACAAGAAAACCGGGCAGAAAGTAAGCAATGCTTGGTTTCTGCCCCCAGGGTGTTTCCAGACCCCAGTGGAAGATGGGAGCAGACCTATGGGTACAGTTCAGTGTAATTAGTGCCCTGAGGCCAGTGTGCACTGCTCCCTGGGAGTGCAGAAAAGGAGAATCTAAGTCATCTTGATCATCCAGGGATAGCGTCCGGGTTTTGTCAGAGGAGGAGGAATTAACCATGTAAATAAGGGGAAGGGCCATTCAGGAAGTGTTAGCAGAGGAAACAGAACTGTGAAGGCCCAGCAGGATGGGGTAGGAGAACATCCAGCACTTCTCATGGTGGTTGCAAATCTTTGTTTGGAGCCGCAGGTCTAGCATAGCACTGTGGTTGGCACGTGAACTTAAGCCCGACGGCCAAGAATCACATCTTGCCTTCATTTGAAGCTAGTTCCTTTGGCCTCTCTATCCATGTTTCCTCATCTGTAACATGGGTATTGTAAAAGCATTATCTACCCCGTAAGGTCACGGTGAGAATTTAACCACATAACAGAGCCTTCCATGCAGTAAATACTATGTAAGTATTTGTTAAATAAAAAGTGTGAGGCCAGGAGGTCAGGGCAGTGGCTGCTCATAAAAGACACTGAATTTAACTGAAATTAAATAATGAATTTAAAAAAAATCCCAGAGATGTTCCCAATGAAAGCTGACTAAATCTCCAAAATTTAGAGATAGAAGAAAAGACTTAGAGTAGTAATTCTCTAACTGCTGTGAATAGTAATTGTCAAGGGAGAGTATTAAAATGCAGATTGTTGACCCCACCCTTCAAGAATCTAGTTTCCAGCTCTTGGCTGGGATACAGGAATGTGCATTTTAAAAATCACCCATAGTAATTTTTTTAAAAGCAAATGATCCCAGGATTTTTTTTAGGCATTTCCTGAGCTTTTGGAGCCTGTGAGTCACAGGGACTCAGCAGACCTGCGTTCTGTCCCAACTCAGCCACTTTCTGGGTGTGTGACCTCAGACAAGTCAGTTAAAGCTATGAACGCCCTGTTACTTGGAAATATTGCACTGTATAAAAATGCAATGTAATGTGTATCTGAAAGGCCCCAGGGAACTGGCCATTTTTAAGTGGTATTGTTATTAAAAATGAGGGTGCCTGCACCCACAGTTGGGCAGATGGGAAGCCTCAGTCTTGATAACAAGGTGAGTTTAGGATTGTAGTGGGTGGGGGAGGGTCATTGAAGCTGGGCCACTTTTCTGCATAGAATTCACCTATGACATCTTGATTGATTATCCAGCTAGACATGGGTAAAGGGAGTTATTGCTTCATAAGGCAAACAATCCCATTATCAGACAGTTCTGCTTGTAAGAAAGTTGTACATACCTTGTTTCCCCGAAAATAAGACAGTGTTTTATATTAATTTTTGCTCCCAAAGATGCACTAGGTCTTATTTTCAGGGGATGTCTTATTTTTCCATGAAGAAGAATATGGTACACATTTATTGTTGAACAAAAAAAAAAAGGAAATTTATTACCTGTGTGTCCACACAATGTGCCCGACTCCTGCCCCACGCGACTCACTGTCTAATTGTGAATCAGCCAGACTCAGACTCTGTCAGGGCAGAGCGAGCAGCAGGCGGCAGCTTGTCCTGGCAGCAGTGCGGGCTCTCTGATTAAAAGAGACCTTGCACTTCCTGTCTGCTCTGGCTACGCCACGGCCAACAGTGAGCTGTGCGGCGGCGCCCCCCTCTACAGCCCAGAGTCCAGAGTTACAGTAGCTTTGGGGGCCTTATTATCAGGGAGGCCTTATGTTTTGGGGGGGCTTATTATTGGGGAGGCCTTATGTTCGGGGATGCCTTATTATTGGAGAGGTCTTATTTTGGAGGAGGTCTTATTTTGGGGGGATAACATATTTCATCTAGAGGCAAAACTATGAATAGGTCTTATTTTCGGGGGATGTCTTACTTTCAGGGAAACATGGTATTAAGCCAAAATGGGTCTGCCAGTAGATTTCTGCATATGGTTTTAGAACAGCTGAGTTGTGGAAGTGTTCATTAGAACAGGATTGAGTGGGACCTGAACCCAGAACTTGGGAGGGGTGAGCACAGAGGAGGATTGGCTGGCAAAGTGTCACATTTCCTCTCAAATCTTGTTTAGCTGCAGCTGCAAGTTCACATGCCAAAGTGAAGAGAGAATTTGGGGGAAAAGTAAGGACTGGATAGACATTTTATAATTTAATAAGATTAAAAATGTATTTGGTGTTAGATATAAACACTTTGCTAAAATATAGTTGCTTCTGCTTTAGGAATTTAGCAACTACCCCTAGGGACTCACATGATGGAACAAAATATCTAGGACTAAAAAATTTTTTTTAAATTCTCAGTTGGAAACTTAGGATATATAAAACTGGTTTGAAGTATATTTTATTCTACTTCAATTTAAATAACATCCAGCAGGAAAAACAGACAAAATTGCCTCTTTGTTTCTGGAGTTGAGTACAAAGTAGGTAGCATTTCTCTGCTTAACCCACAGGATAAAAGCTAATTAGTGCTGCTCCTTCACTGCCGGCTCAGAGAGAAACATATGCACTGCAAATGCGTGGGTAAATGTGTCTGAATGTAAACAAGCATGGCCTTCACATTTCATAGTTGAAGATTTTGATGTTTTCTATGGAGATATTTGTTTATATAATAAATTAATTAAAAATTGTAGTGTTAAAATCCATATTTTTATTTGAAAACTATTGTTTTTTTCAACTATGTTCTAAACAGCTAACAGAGAACTTTTACTCGAAGGTAAAGAAGCACTTGTGATTTTCCTCTATTTTTACTTACTGATATTAAATGTATTCATTACATTTGTGTTATTTTTCACCATCATAATAAGTCTCATAAAGGAAATGTAAGTCAGAGATGGAGATGTGAATGCAATGCTTGACATATCATTTAAAAAGATCTCTAAAATTTCCTGGAGGAATTAGTGAGTAGTGGCTTGCGTTTAGTAATAGACACTTCATTGTGTTGCAAGGTGAGATTTGTGTTAAAAATAACGGAATAATACTTACATTGTTTATTACTACTGCAGGGTGTATTATTAGAGTTATCCTGTTCAATATTTATTAAAATGATAAATTATCAGAGAGGAGGCATCAAGGGCTAAGAATGAATCTCAGAAAATAGAAATAGTTCCAACTTGTGCCCATCTCTCTAGTCTTATTTCTTGCCACTTCTCTCCTTGTTGTCTACACACTAGCCCTTCCTTCTCTGAGATTTTGGTATTTCACACCCTCTCCTAGTTATTTCATTGTGCTGTTCCCTCTGGTCTCGTACTCCCTTCGTGGGTTTTGTGAGTGTTTTTTTTTCTGACCCAGTGCTATATCTTCCTCTTTTTTTTTTTTTTTTTGTACTACTTATTTATAAAGCATCAGGGTAAATGCTTTTTCTTTCAGGAATTCTTTATGATCTCTCTACTCCTCATGCTGTTTTTTTCTTTATCCTAGCACTGAGCAGAAATTGTGATTATTTGCCCCTTTACTGTGAGTCTTCTCAGATACCCTATAAATACCATCATGACACAAACTTCATCTTATGCATTACTGTATCTCTAGCAATCGTCACAATGCTTGACACAGCTCAGGTACTTGATTAATAATACTTGTCAGAAAAAAAGTGGATAGATGGATGGATGACTAACTAAATGGCTATGTGGATGGGTAGGTGGATGTATGGAAGAATATAATACTCATAAAGAATGGCAGATTCTGGCTCCATGAATCAGGATCTTACTATTAATAATTTAACCAGGAAATTTATACTTCTTTGGTTCTTAAAATAAATACAGGTTGATTGACTGATTTATTTGACTTGCAAAAGTACAAGTGATAGGCAGCAAGTAAAATATGAGTATCAACATATGAAAGATGATAATATCAAGTTATTTCCGTGGCTTAAATTGCGGGGCAAACTGCACTGATTTTTAAAGCGCTCTAAAGATGTATTTCTAACATTTAATTTTTTATTGTAAATGGTTTTCTTTATTATGTAGTATGTTAGACATCTCTAGAATAGTGCTGGCAAGTACTCCAGTCAATTATATGCTCATTGGCAAAGTGTTTTAAAATATTTTGGTAAACTTTGGAGCTGTGTGCCATTCAGCAGCTCACATGACATTTCTATGTCAGTATGTTGCTTTTTATTGCATTTTGTTCACTCATCACTTGACTGCTTCTTGCCAGCTTTTGTTCTCAGGATGGAATAGGTTTGAATTTTTGGATGAAAATATGCAAAAGTGTATGAGAGCCTCAAACAGTTTTGTGTAATTAGAAGTGTACGGTACAGTCAGAAGGAAAGCAAGTTAGAAGTATCTGTTATTCTGGGAAGATTTTTGTGGAACTGTTGCAACAGTTTAAATCTGAACAGCCATTTTTAGACCTACTGCTAATAGAAAAACTCAACCTGATCTTATAAAAGTATAAATCAGCGAACCATCTTCTGTGTGTGTACTGTGTATATACTGTACCATACATGAATATGAATACACACTTTTAAGCTTTACACTAGCATCACCTATGGAAAGAAAAATTCTGGTGACCTCCTCTCACATCTCTTAGTATAATCCTGCAAGATTATTACACTTTGAAGCAGCTGCTGGTGATAGTTTTTCTTCTATAAGGAGGTGACATGATGCAGGTCAGCAGTCTAACATTTCCCAAAGCACTATAAAAGAACGAGTGAAATGGCATATTGCTTTATGCTTTATTTTGGGAATTTCAGAATGTCTTTGGCAACCCCCTCCCTGCCAGAAGATCCCCTTGATCTAATTTAGTAAATTCTAACTGAAACTTCTTACTCCTAACTCAGAATATGATTTAGAAATGGTGTGTTGTTTTATTTTGGATTTTTCCTTTTAAAGTATCCAGAAAACTTCACATCAATCTGATGTGTTTACATAGAAATAAACTGGCACCTGGATTTCTATACTAATGGAGCAAAGATATTATACAAATATAACTGAACAAACAATATGTTTTTTTTTCATAAAATCACAATTAAACTTCTGAATGAAATTATCTGAAAATGTGTTAACTTAGCAACATTAAAAATGTTCCTAAAGCCAATCCTAGTAACAGTTAAAACTGTTTTACTTTTAAAGAAGCTTGTCATGTCCAAGTCACAATAAAAGGCCTTCATGAGAGAGCAAACATTTAGCAATGTGCCTTAAAAAGCATGCAGAGGATAAAGACCTGAAGCTGCCTCTGTGATTAAATGCCTCAGCTAACATCCAGAATGTATTCCAAACATATAAGTTACTGGGTTGTGACTCCACTGGACTCTTTAAGCAGATAAGTATGTAGATAAATGGTGCATCAAGTTGAAACTTAAAGAATTCGGGAACATAAAACATATTGTTAAAAGTTATATGACATTAGTTAAAAAATAACATTGAATTTCCTTCTCTACATCCTGTAGTAAAACAGTAGTATCAGCACTAGCAACAGCACTTAGTGCTATGAGTGTGCCAGCCCATTTTCAGTGAGTTATACACAGAAACCCATTTGATTCTCATTCCCATAAGTTAAGCACTACTTTCTCCCAAGTTATAGATGGGCAGGCTAAGCATAAAAAGAGTAAGTAACTTGCTCAAAGTCATACAACCAGAAAGTCAGACTTAGAGGCAGAATTTGAACTCGGACGATCTGGTTCCAGAGTTTATCCTCTGAACAACTGCACTATTCTGCCTCGCCTGCAGGTGAAACTAATCACACAGGGCAGTATTAGCCTTCAAGGTGCAGGGAATGGCCTTGCTAGGGCCCGGACAGGGCGCTGAATTATGTGAAGTAACAAGAGTGAAAACTAAGCTCTTAGAATGTTTTAGAATTTGTAAAGCACTCTCACCTGCACTTACTCATTTGCTCTTTATAATAAAATTATTTACAGTCATTTATAGAATACTTTTATATGTAGGATTATCTTCTAGATAATGAGATATAGAAGTAAATAAGAATTTCTTTGCTGTCATGGAACTTATTTTATTGCTTGTTATTCTATTGCAAAAATATTTTGGTGACTTCCTTCTTCTAATTATCTAATCTAATAACAGAGAAACATGCAAATTGGTGTCACTCTGCTACATGCCAAGTCACACACACCAGCTAGTCAGAGCGACTATATGCAAATTAACCTAACCAAGATGGCAGTAGGCAGCCACGAAGCTGGAGTAAGCAGGAGGCTTGATTACCCTGGCGATGGAGGAAGTCAAGCTTCCTGCCTGCCCTGGTTGGCTGTGGCCTCTGCTCAAGGCAACAAAGTTTCAATTATAAAAGATAAATAAATTCCAGATACCTGCTTCTAGCCAGTCTCACTGGGAGCTTCCACTCGGGGCCTTGGCCAGCCTGGAAACAGCCATCAGCCACTCACCCAGGATGGCCACACCCTCATGGGGTGAGGGTCCCTGCTGGGGGGCTTGGCCAGCCTGCAAACAGCCCTCAGCCCCTCACCCAGGCTGGCCAGGCACCCCAGCAGGGACCCCCACCTTGAAGGGGCTGTGGCCAGACTGCAAACAGCCATCAGACCCTCACCCAGGCTGACCAGGCACCCCAGCAGGACACCTCTTCTTGAAGCGGGGGTGGACAGCCTGAAAACAGCCCTCAGCCTCTCACCCAGGCTGGCCAAGCACTCCAGCAGGACCTCCACCCTGATCAGGGACAGCCTTTAGGGCAAACCAGCCGGCCCCACCCATGTACCAGGCTTCTCCTACATAATGAAAGGGTGATATGCAAATTGACCATAACAGAAGAATGACTGGGAATGAGTGGTCACTATGACACACACTGACCACCAGGGGGCAGACGCTCAATGCAGGAGCTGCCCCCTCATGGTCAGTGCACTCCCACAGCGGGGGCTCTGCTCAGCCACAAGTCAGGCTGATGGCTGCCAGTTCAGTGGTGGTGGTGGGAGCCTCTCCTGCCTCCTCAGCAGCGCTAAGGATGCCCGACTGCAACTTAGGCCTGCTCCCTGCTGGCAAGTGGACATCCTCCGAGGGCTCCCAGGCTGCCAGAGGGATGTCTGGCTGCCATCTTAGGCCCTATCACCTGGGGAGCAGACCTAAGCCAGCAGATGGACATCCCCCAAGAGGTCTCAGACTGCAAGAAGGCATAGGCCGGGCTGAGGGACCCTCCCCCCACCCTGAGTGCGCTGGGCCTCTAGTCCTATATAATAAAGAGGTAATATGAAAATTAACTGTCACACCCTCGCACAAGATGGCCACCCCCATGAGGCCACAAGATGGCCCCATGTGGTCACAAAGTGGCCACTACAAGATGACTGGCAGGGGACAGCAGTTAGGGGTGACTGGGCTGGCAGGAGAGGGCAGTTAGGGGCAGCTGGGCTGGCAGGGGAGGGCAGTTGGGGGCAATCGGGCTGGCAGGGGAACAGTTAGGCGTTGATCAGACTGTCAGGGGAGTGGTTAGGTGGTGATCAGGCTGGCAGGCAGAAGCAGTGAGGGGCAATTAGGCAAGCAGGCAGGCAGGCAGGCAAGTGGTTGGGAACCTGTATTGTCAGAGGGATGTCCCACTGCCTGTCACACATCCCAAGGGGTCCCAGATTGGAGAGGGTGCAGGGTAGTCTGAGGGAGACCCCCCCAAGTGCATGAATTTCATGCACCAGGCCTCTAGTGTCTATCTATATATATGTACAGATAAACTCCATGATTTCCAACAGAGATTTAAAGTCTGTTTCAACTTGTGAACCTTTCTAAGCCCTAATTTTTGTTAAAAGTGGGTATTGATATGTAGGACTACCCGAGCCTGAGAATGTGTGTCTGGAAACTGCAGCAGCTGGAAAATTCTCATTCAGGAAAAGGGGGGTGAGGGGTTCTACTTTTTTTTTTTCCTATGAAGAGTAAGCCAGCATTTATTTTTAAAGCTTCTACAAGATGTGAAGTATTTAAAGTCTGCCGTTGAATTTCAGATGTTGGCCTATATTGAATGACATTAGAAAACTCTTTCTTTGAGATGTTTAAACACAAAGCAAAGGGAATTTGAAGATGACTGAGAATACCATCCACAGGCTCTACAATCTTTCTTATATTGAAATTTGTTTCTTTTTAAAGATTTTTCACATCATTTTTTTTTTCAAATTTGTATCACAGAGTCATTATTATATTCAGAAAATTCAACTTCATGCCATGCTGGGTACATCCAATTTTCAAGTGACGTAAGTTCTGTGGGGCCCCTGTGTGCCTGAAGTCATCTGAGCCATATCATGTATGATGGTGGAGGTATTGTGTCCTAGAGATGAAAATTGGGGATGCACATCAGCTCACAGACCCTGATCCTGATGGGCCATTTGTCATCTTGCTTATTGGCAATTCCACAGGACATAAGTGACAGGCTCAGGACATTTCAGAAGGGCTCCAATTGGAGCAGCTTTCATTGCTGTGTGAGTGATCACAAGAGACTGATCTGTCCCTTTCCTCTGCTATGTCTTAGATTCCATCCTGGAAAGTATGAAGGACTGGCATTTACTTACCTCATGTAGTTTCCACAAATATTTTAACCATTTAAAAAAAATTCTTTAGCAAATAACATCCCTGAAGTAAGCTATTTTGTCATGTATTTTAAAATGTTTTTGTGATATTGTCTGCCATGAGATAGAATTTGTAGAACATTTCTGTATAAGACTTAAGTGTGGTATTTTAATTTCTAAAATACCAACAAGACCTTATTAAATAGTCTAGTTGGATGATTTCCAAATAAATATTTTTAAAATGTTAATAAATATTTCACATTTATTTTATCAATAAAATAATGTGGCTATATATACCTTTATAAATTGAAAAAAAAAATACAGTAGGCTTATAATGAAAAGCTGTAGTCCCGGATCTCACCCCCAGGTTTATTGCAGAGAAAAGCAAAATATAATTATTTTGATGTCTCTGTGTTTATACTTTTGTTAGTGCCTTTATAGCTCTAAATATATTTATGAGACTGGCTGAGTCAAGTATATGTATATGTGTCTGTGTGTGTATAATTACCATTTCTTGATTTGTGAAATTTAGATATTATTTGTTGATTGATTTGATAGATAAGAATCCAGCTTATTTGTACTATTACTTCCCCACTCCCAATACACACTCACTTTTTAATTCTCTCTGGTTACCTATCGGGCTTTAAATAACACACATTTTCCTGTATCAATCTTGTTACCTGTAGATAGTATCTAGTGATTTCTTACTTTGCAAGATGAGAATGTTACCCTTTCCATAACTTTTTCTTTCTTTAATACCTTCTAGTACCTCATTTGTGCTTTTAATTTTGTGTTATTATGCTTGATATCCTTTAAATTTGTTTTTTAACCATAAAACAAACTTAGTATTTTATCTTAGGTTGATTCTAAAGGTAAAAATTAGTAAAATGTAGTATGAATATGTAATTATTATTCACTGCTGACCAAAGTAATGTACTATGATTATACTGATGTATTTTATATAGTGTTTTGTGTTTCTTAGAGTTCCTAATTGCTTTTATTTTTCTTTGCATCATCTACCTTTATGGCACTGTTATCTACCTTTAACTTCTCAGTAGGTAGGATGAAATCTTTGAAATTCCTTCTTTTCCTGGACACCTTCCTCTGCCCTGGGCTGGAATACTGCTGGCTAGGCACTGATCTCCCCTGGGTCCATGATCTTCCTCCTTCTCACTTTATTTCCATGTGCTGCCAAAGCATATCCTTGGGAATCTGCAATAAAAAGCATGCAGGAGGTAAATACTTTGAATATCTACATATCTAAAAATGACTTGATCCATGTTTTTGCTTAAATCAAGAAGTATAGCTTAAAAATAATTTTCTTTAGGAATTTTGGAGACATTGCCCTATTTTTAACATCCAGTATTGCTGATAAGAAATCTGATTCTTGTTCCTTTGAAAATTGCTTTTTCTCCCCTCGATTTTTAGAAACTTATTTTTAGGATTTCTGAGTAAAATATATCCAAGTATAGTTATTTTATTGATAGGGCCTTTTGATGGACCTGTTAATGGGCCCTTTCATTCTGAAAACTTGTGACCTTTAGTGGTGGGAATTTCTTTTAAATTATGTCTCTGATTATTCTTTCTCCTCTGTTTTTCGTCTTGGAATTCTCTTTAGAAATTTTAGTTGTTGGACCTCCAAGTTGGATTCTGTACATCTTTTCTCTTGTGTTTTCCATTTTTCTTTCAATGTTTTATTTAACTTGTTGGGAGACTCATTCAAAACTATTTCCTTACCTTATATTGATTTAAATTTTTTTACTATTATACTTTTAATCTTCTAATATTCTTTGCTATTTTCTGTTCCTTTTTTTATATAGAATTCTGTTCTTGTTTATTAAAGTTTTTTAAGTTCCTGTTTGTTCTCCAAAGTATTCAGGTTTCCTCGAGGTCATTTTTATTTATTTGTTTGCTTGCTTATAATAGGTATTTTCTTTAATCTTTCCAACTTTCTTCAAATGTCTTTCAATAGTCATTATCCAAACATATTTGAGAATGAAAATTTGACTGGGAACTCTGGATCATGGAGATGGTGGCTCAGGATCTTACTTTCTACTGTTTCCCAGCAGGGTCTCTACGTTTCTGCATTCTTCTGATCATCCTCCCTTCTCACATGCATCCAAGTTATCAGTCTCTTCAATTCTATTATCTAGCATTTTGCTGGAATGTTTCATCGGTTCCCGTTTTCTTTGTTTTTGTAGATTTATGAAAATGTGTATTCTTGACTTTAATGTTAATGGGAACCTAAGAATGCATGAAATAAACTAATGAGACCTGTTTACCATCTTGAGCTGGAAACCAGGATAGAGCTCATGTCTTTTTACAGTTGCTTAAGAAGTTACAGTGTGAAGTAATTTGGTACCGTCTCACTAAAGGATAGCTATGTTGCATTTCATCATTTGTTTTCTTAGAGAATCAGTATTATCTCCATTATTTTTAAAGTAAGAGTGGTAATGGATATTGTCCTTTATTATTTACTTCCCTTATGGTAGGTACCCTGTGTCTTCTTGGAAGCAGTTGTTATGGCTATTAGTAATATGGCTATTAGTAATATTACTAGTAAATTATAATGTTACTGATAAATTGCTCTTGTTTAATTCATTTTATAAAATTAGTTTATGTTTAATTATAAATCCAAACTACTCTGTCATAAAAGGGAACATAAGTTCAATTATTAATATAAACACAAAGAGCGCAGACTACCAGTAAATCCAAACATAAGTGTGTGGAATGAAATAATAGATTTTTTTTTTTCATTTAAAAAACTTCTGACTTTGAAATAATTTTAGATTTATCAAGATAATACAGAGAGTTCCTATATATCCTTCACCCAGCTTCCCTCAATGGTAGCTGTGGTACCATGCTTCCCTAACTATAGCACATTTATTGAAACAAAGAAATTAATATTGCCACAGTACAATTAACCAATACTTCATACTTTAACCAGACTACACCAGTTTTTCAATTCTGTTTTGTGTTTATTTGTTTGTACATTTGTTTTTCTGTTCTAAGATCCAGTCTAGGATACCACAGGGATCATGTCCCCTTAGTTTCCTCCAATCTCGGTTTTCCCTTGTCTTTCATAACCTTTCAGTTTTGAAAAGTATAAGTCAAAAGAGTATAAGTCAAATGTTTTATAGATTATAACTCAGTTTTTTTAAATCTTGTTTTGTTATGGATGCATGAGACTTTTGGATTCTAGAGAACAGTACCCTTTCCTTGTATAAAAGTACCCTTTCCTTCTATCTAATAAAAGAGTAATATGCAAATTAGGCATCACTCTGCCACAAAGATGGCCGCTGCCATAGCCACAAGATGGAGGTGCCCAATCCAGCTCAGCCCCACCACTGAAGTGGTCAGGCCTGTTAGCCAGACAGATGGCAGGGGAGGCGGGGGGCCCAAGGGGCGGAACAGACTATCAGAAGGGGCTGGGGGTCCCCTGCCAATGCCAGAGGCCTTCTCCAGAGGCCTTAGGCATGGGTATGGTTGGAGCCAGCGATTGGAGGGGCAGGGGCAGACCCAGTGGTCAGAGGATTATAAGGGTGCCCTACCCAGGTCTAAAGCCTGGGCCAGAGGCCTCAGGGGCAAGGCTGGAGATCACAGCAGCCTGGGCTCCACAGAGCCAGCGATTGGAGGGACAGGGGCAGAGCCTGCGATTGCAGGGGTCTGGGCACGGGTGGAGCCGACAAAGCAGGGGTCTGGAGTTCCTTGCTCGGCCTGCAGCCTTGGCCAGAGGCTGCAGTGGGGAAGGGTTGGAGCCGGTGATCTCAGGGCCTGGGCAGGTGCAGAGCCAGTGATCAGAGGTGCAGGGGCAGAGCCTGCGATCACAGGGATCTGGACAGGGGTCGAGCCAGCAATGCAGGGGTCTGAGGGTCCCCTGCCCAGGCCTGCAGCCTTGGCCAGAGGCTGCCAGTGGGGCAAGGGCAGGGCTGGTGATGGCAGAGAGCAGGATCAGAGTCAGTGATTGCAGAGGCCTAGGCTCTGTGAAGCTGGCGATTTCAGGGGTGTGGTGGTCCCCTGCCCAGGTCTGCAGCCTCGGCCAGAGCTTGCAGGCCTGGGCAAGGGTGAAACTGGGATTGGAAGGGCAGAGGTGGAGCTGGTGATCAGAGTGAACTACAGAAGAAACATCTTTTCTGACTGCCCATTGGCTAAGTTCCCTGTATGCCACTGGTAATATTCTTAGTAACTTGGGTAATAAGAATCCAAAAAGGTGATCTAGGGCTTTTCCACCACACTCCTGGAGAAAAAAAGTGAAGATCCACTGCTGGAGGGCTAAGAAATGTCATATCATGCCATAGCCTATTTGGCTCAGTGCATAATTCCTCAGCCTGCTGACTGCAGGATCTGGGTTCAATTCTGACCAAGGGCATGTACCTAGGTTGCAGGCTCCTCCCTGGCCAGGGCCCAGGTCAGGGCATATGCAGGAGGCAAACAATCAAAGTGTTCCTCTCACTTTGTTGTTTCTCTCTGTTTTTCCCTTCTCTTCCACATTCTCAAAAATCAATGGAAATATATCCTCAGGTGAGGAAAAGGAAAGAAAGGAAAGAAAGGAAAAAAAGAAAGGAAGAAAGGAAGAAAGGAAGAAAGGAAGAAAGGAAGAAAGGAAGAAAGGAAGAAAGGAAGAAAGGAAGGTCGGTCATATCCTATGAAAGACGCATCTTGAAAATGCCTAAAGAAAGTTGTCATTTTTTCATCGTGAAAGGACTGGAGTCCATGTTGATGAAAACACCTTGGTGTCTGTGGTGACTGGCAGTGGCTGCAGCAGCGGGGTGATGGGGCTGGTAGCTTCCCCTGATTAGCCTGGTCACCTCCCACAAAGGGAGGCCAGACTCACCTCCCACAAAGGGAAGCCAGACTTCAGGTAGGATACCCCCTGAGGGCTCCCAGTATGTGAGAGGGGGCAGACTGGGCTGAGGACCCCCCCACAGTGCACAAATTCTGTGCACCGGGCACCTAGTCTCTAATATAATAATAGAGTAATATGCAAATTGACCGTTACCCGAGACACATAAGCCACGCCCACCAGCCAAGCCACGCCTCCCAGCCAACCAGAGCAGCTGTATGCAAATTAGCCCAGCCAAGATGGAGGTCGGCAGCCATGGAGCTAGAGCAAACCAGAGACTTCTGTTGCAACTGCATGCCTAGGCTGGCTGAGCCTCTGCTCACGGCCAGGCCCACCAGCCAATCAGAGTGGCTGTATGCAAATTAACCCAGCCAAGATGGAGGCTGGCAGGGCGGCTCTGCACTGGGAGCCTCCGCAGCCAGCATAGCTGTACCAGGTGTGTCAGCTCAGTGGGAGGGGTCCAGCCTGGGGGCTCCTTGGGGCATCCAGGAGCGCATGTCCTGGGTCCACTGCCTGGCTCCGCCCCCCCTGGGGGCCTCCACCAGGTGTGTGGGAGAGCGGGTCCTCCATGGGGCTTGCAGGAGCAGCCATCCTGGGTCTGCCGCCTGGCTCTGCTCCGGGGGCCTCTGCGGGGTGTCTAGGAACGCCCGTCCTGCATCAACTGCCTGGCTCCGCCCCGGGGGCCTCCTAGGGGGCATGCAGGAACACCCGTCCAGGGTCCGCTACCTTCATCTGCCCCCCAGGGGCTTCCACAGGGCATGAGGGAGCATCTGCTGCACAGTGCAGAGAATCTGAAGCCAGTCCGCTGCCTGGCTCCACCCCGGGTGTGTTTGCTCAGCAGCAGGGCCTCACCGAGGGATCCTGCACCAGCGTCCACCCTTGGCTCACCACCCAGCTCTGCACCAGGTGTGTCCCCTCAGCGGTGGGGGCCCACCAGGCGTGTGCGATTGTGGGCCCTACGGTGGGAAACGTCCAGGCCAGCACTCACCAGCCCTCCCACCCCCCAGAGTACAAACTCTGAAGGGGCTGTGGGCAGCCTGAAAATGGCCCTCAACGCCTCACTTAGGCTGGCCAGGCATGCCAAGCAGGTGGATATCCCCCCCCCGAGGTGTCCCAGACTGCAAGAGGGCACAGGTTGAGCTGAGGGACCCTCACCCCCCAAGTGCACAAATTTTTGTGCACCGGGCCCCTAATATCTAAACTAATAAAAGCGGAATAGTAAAATTAACCGTCCCTTCGGGACGCCTACAGCCAATCAGAGTGGCTGTATGCAAATTAGTGCAGCCAAGATGGCGGAGGCCCACCGCAAACTGGTCCCGCCTGAGGAGCAGGGTGGGAGGAGCAAGCAGACCCCCATGCTGCGGCCTGGAAATAGACAAATCAAGGAGGGTATAGGCAGAAACTTAGCCTCAGTGACCCGAGGTCGGTTCCAGGCCATGGTGGCAGCCGCAGGTTCGGGGAGGAGGCTGGCTGACCAGCCCCTGCCCCTGCGGTTGAGGCCTGGGAAGAGACCGTTGGCAGGAGAAGTACTTAGCGCCCTGCATGCCCGGCTC
The DNA here is from genome assembly GCA_004026665.1 of Murina feae. Taxonomy (NCBI): domain Eukaryota; kingdom Metazoa; phylum Chordata; class Mammalia; order Chiroptera; family Vespertilionidae; genus Murina; species Murina feae. The sequence continues at coordinate 53,730 of PVJC01006553.1, forward strand.
CTGGGTCTGATCAGCCCGGGCGCTGGTACTAAAAATGGCCATCGGGCGCCCAGAGGGACGTGTCCTGTCCACAGGGCGCTAAGTCCGGGCTGGGGCAGGCACTTAGCACCCTGCATGCGCAGCTCCTGGGTCTGATCAGAACGGGCGGCTGGTACTAAAAGCGCTTTCTGGCGCCCAGAGAGGCGTGTCCCATCGGCCAGCACAGGGCGATAAGCAAACTATCGGAGAGAAAGCAATGGGGACCCTCAGGCAGCACCCAGCAGGGCCTGCTTGGAGGTCACTGCGCAGACAAGTGGGGGCTGCAGGTAGCACACAGCAGGGCCTGCTGGGTGATGGGAGAACAGGGAAGCAGGGTGACCAGAGAGCCGGTAATCCGACTGCAGGCAGCACCCACCAAGGGCTGCTGCACTGCCATGGGGGGGCAAGGAATCTCTCCCCCCTTCTCTCTCCCGTCTCAGACTAAAGGGCCCCAGGAATCGAACCCTGGCCCTGCTAGATCCAAGCCTGATGCTCTAGCCCCGAAGCCAAACCAGCCGGGTCGAGGAAGCCGTTCTTTCTGATGGGTAGTAAGAGCGTGGAGCCCCGGCAGGTGCCGCTCAGTGGTTGAGTGTCGACCTAGGAACCAGGTGGTCACGGTTCGACTCCGGGGCCCAGGTGAGAGGCTCTGTCCCCAGTGTGGAGCGCGCAGGAGGCAGCCAGTGGATGATTCTGTCTCATCATGGATGTTTGAATCTCTCTCTCCCTCTCCCTTCCTCTCTGAAATCAATAAAAACATAAAAATTAGCCCTAGCTGGTTTGGCTCACTGGATAGAGTGTCCACCTGTGGACTCAAAGGTCCCAGGTTGGATTCCGGCCAAGGGCATGGACCTTGGTTGCAGGCACATCCCCGGTTGGTGCAGGAGGCAGCTGATCAAACTCTCTATCCCTCT
>PVJC01006554.1:0-54556 GCA_004026665.1 Murina feae
ATATGAGAGCTTCACATGCTTCTTCTTGACAGCTCCAACAATCCCAGAGGGCTTCGTAGAGCATGGAACTAGAGCACTGCAGTCCAAGGTCGCATAGCTAATAGGTGGCAGAAAGAGGACATAAGCCCAGAACTGTCTAACTCCAGAAACAAAGCACTTGGCCATTAGGCTGTAATGTATTTGGATAATTGTATTGGTTGTATGCATTTTCACACAGTGTATGTGTCTGTAGATATAGTCATTCAGGAAAATATATGGTGACATTTATATTTCAAATGTCACTTGTAATATAGGAAAGGCACAAAGAGCTATGAAACTTCAGATGGGAACAAAATAACTTCATCCACAATAAGTTTCATGGCACTTGACAGGAGCCTTATCAGGGGAATAGTGAGCAGTTTGGTTTAATATGGGAGCAGCATGGACAAGCATGACGTGTAAGAATAGCGTAGGACAAATGTAAAATATATGCTAACACGTCTGAATTTGGCCACATGGCCATTGCTATGTTTTTAAAGGTGTTCAGTGTGGGTTGATAGGATCAGAGATGAACTTTAAGAGGATTAATCTGTCAGGCTAAGCAGCTGGATAGATTGGAGGAGGACCATGTCAGTGATACAAGTTAAGCCTTGCCCTTTTAATTCCTAACAAAAGCAATTATGAGTTCATTGCAAAAGTGCAAGGAAAGCAAAGCAATGAAAGTCTGACTCCATCTCACATAGAACTTGGCTTGCTTGTTGATGGGTTTAAGGGTGCAGTTCTTTAATTGTTAACTATTAATAATAACAACAGTAACTGACAATTTTTTCTACTTTCCTCCTTTCATTGGACCTTCACATACATTGTCCATTGAATTTTAAGTAGACTGCCGACTCCACAAAGCTGAGGGCCATAGGCTAGCCAAGTGCTGAGGATATAGTCACAATTCAAAATGTTTGGCTAATTTGCTAACGAACCTATAAGCAGCCATTCTCCTTCTGTTCTTGGAACCATTCTCCTAAGTGCCTCCACTTGTGGTTACCAAAGCATAAATAGTAATGACAAAAGTAATGACAATACTGTCCAATAAATATTATTACTGATACTCAGCATGAGTCAAATAATTTAAGCACAGTTATATAAGATATATTATTATTCCTACTCTATACATGAACAACAAACTTGGGCAGAGAAGGTTAATTAATTGCCCAGGCTTCTATACCCACTATAAATAGCTCTGCTATTTAAATGCAGACACAAGCTTGTGTGCAGGGAATCACCAATCTCCCAAATCTTGAATGTCTAGTCTTGGTTCCTGAGTTTCCATGAGACAAGAGACTTTCACTGAGGGCCCAGGATGAAAAGCTCTATTTTAATATGTAAAAATATATTTTATAACACTCTAAATAGAGATAGTTGGCAATGCATTATCTATACTTAGGATATAGTTTAAAGACTGTCTCTATTGCAAAATCTCAGTTTAAATTTAACTGTGTTCTCCTGAGCTTAACATGTCTAATGGCAAAAAGGGAACTTGAAAACCAGTGGGTGGAAAGAATCCAATCTCCTTTTTCCAAAATAAGACTAAGTTTCTAAATCCCCAATAGATTTCTTCCTCCTAGCAGTCAGCTGCCAGGAACAGAGCGAGTGCACCACAGCCCTGCAGAAGATTTAATGGGGTAATTAAGAAGTGTGCTGAGAATTTGGCCCAGGACTTGGCTCTGTTTTCACTCTGCAGATTTTGTGTTGGTGGAGGCAGTTCAGGCAATCTGTCCTTTTTGCTTGGCAATGCCAGAGACACAAGTCAGTTCTTGGAATGCAGCAAGGGGCAACCATATCGAGTGGGTAGCCAAGTTTGGCAGTAAGCATAGAAACTTGAGGGGTCCTCTGGCTGTGGTTAGTGTGCCTCTCAAATAACCCATAGCAGCAAGTGGCAAGGGAAAATGAGGCTGCCATTCCCCCAGTCTGCCCAGACTAAGCTTATTCTTTCTATATCTATATCTATATCTATATCTATATCTATGTCTATGTCTATGTCTATGTCTATGTCTATGTCTATGTCTATGTCTATGTCTATGTCTATGTCTATGTCTATGTCTATCTATCATTTATCTATCATTTATCTATCTATCTATCTATCTATCTATCTATCTATCTACTAGAGGAGGCCTAGTGCACAAATTTGTGCACAGGTGGTGTCCCTCAGCCTGGCCAGCAATCGGGGCCAATAGGGGGCCATCTCACCCAGTCCCAATCAGGCCAGCCAGCGGGAGTGATTGTGGGAGGTTGGCCAGCCTCAGGAAGTTGGCTGTGGCAGTGCACTGACCACCAGGGGGCAGCTCCTGCATTAAGGGTCTGCCCCCTAGTAGTCAGTGCACATCATAGTGACTGGTTGTTTGGTCACTTAGGCTTTTATATATATAGATATACAGAGTTGCTTTTTTAAAAGAAAGCTTCATATGATATTACTAATCTGATATGTGAGAAATGGTATCTTTGGAGGATGTGAATGTCTAATTATGAGTGAGATCAATCATTTTTTCAAATGTTGGCGAGCCATGTGTATTTCTTTTCTGTGAACAAAGCACTTGGCCATTAGGCTATCATGAAGCAAAGATTCATGAACTGCTGTGGTGAGCTGTGAAATGGGTATCCACACATGATGACTGGGGAGTTACAAGTAGGCAGAACAACTTGTCAATATCTCATAAAAATTTTAAGGCGCTCTTTCTCAAGTCCACTCTTATGTATTTCTCTTAGAGCCCAACTCGCATACATGCAGCATGATATGCTTATAATACCTTCACTGCAACACTTTGGGTAAAAATAAGATAGAAAAGAACATAAATATTTGTAAATGGTTGCCTGGTTAAATAAAGTATGGGAGAAACATGTACCTCCAGCTGTTATTAAGTGACTGGTCTGAGATAGTTCTCAAACTATAAATACCTGTAAGACCAGACAAAATAAACAAGGAAATATTCTTTCAGCATTGAATAACAGACACCATAAGCTTGTGATCCCTGAGAGAAGAGAAACTGAAAAGGTGAGGTCCAGGTCCATAATTGCCCAGTCTGGAGATAATTTCCTGACATTGCAAAGAAAGCTGGAGTCAAAGCAGGTCTTGACAGTCCTTTTCAGTTCAGGAAGCAAATATCATAGTCTGGGAAGCTGAGGTGGGTGGAATTTACACGTGGCGTACGTAGCAGAGTTGAAGAAGGAGCTATGCTCAGGGGGCCCCAAAGAACTGATACAAAAGCTACATATATCTATGCTGGAAAAAAAAAGCAAACAAATAAAAAGAAACAATTAGGAATTAAAATTTAAAAACAGTACTATTTGCCCTAGCCAGTTTGGCTCAGTGGATAGAGTGTTGGCCTGCAGGTTCAATTCCAGTCAAGGGCAGGTACCTCAGCCCTGCAGGCTCCTTCCTGGCCAAGACCCTGGACAGGGCTCATGCAGGAAGTAACCAATCCATGTGTTTCTCTCACATTGATGTTTCTCTATGTGTTTCCCTCTCTCTTTCACTCTTTCTAAAAATCAGTGGAAAAATATATTTGAGTGAGGATTTATAAATAAATAAATAAATAAATAAATAAATAAATAAATAAATAAAAGTACTATTAACAAAAGCAAAAAGACATGAAATTTTTAAAGTAAAAAATATGCCAAATTTGTTTAGTATTTTTATTCTTAAAACTATAAACCATTATTGAAACAAATACAAATTATGTAAAAAAAAAACAGATATAGCACATTAGGAAGTTAATATTGGTAAGATTATAGTTCTTTTACTATTAATAAATAGGTTTGATGCAATTCAAGTCATGTAGATTTGAACCTGCTAAAATTTATATAGAAAAGCAAAGAAACTAAATAGTCCAAACAATTAAAAAAAAAAAGACAAAGTTGCATATTTATATAGGGAGAGTCTGATGTCTGATGGAGGGGGGAATTGATTTATTTCACACCATATGCAAATGCTAACTTGAAATAAGTTATAGCCTAAATAAAAATTAAAATCTGTAAAACTTTTAGCAGAAAACATAGGACAAAATGTTTCAACCTTGAGGTAGGCAAAATTCCTAAAAACACAAAAGAACATATTGGAATTCATAAAAAAATAACATCCTTTATCCTTCAAAAGACACTAGGAAACAGAATTGTGATACCACCCCACCCCACCCCCCAAAAAAAAGAAAAGAAAAAAAGAAAAGCTCATATTCCCAAATCCCTAGGACAATTGTGAATATATTACCTTGTATGACAAAAGACACTTTGTAATGCCTAAGTTAGATTAGTAATCAATTGACCTTAAAATAGGTAGATTTTCCTCGATTTCTAGATAGACTCAATCTAATCACATGAGCCCTTAAAAGCTTAAAAGGAAGGCAGAAGGGAATGCTGTAGAAATGTGAATCACAAGAATAATTTAACATTACTGGCTAGAAGAAGATGGAGGAGACTTCATGTTGAGGAAATAGGGACCTCAGTCCTACACACAAGGAACTAAATTCTGACAACTTTAATAAGCTTAGAAGCAGATTCTTCCCCAGAGCCTCTAGAAAATACACTCCTGCCAATACTTTGATGTTGTCCTCTTGAGACCTGAGCAGAGAATCCAGCCACATTGTGCCAAACTTATGAGGTACAGAACTGTCAGATAATAAATGGGTGCTTTTAAAGCCACTCTGTGTATGGTAATTCATTACACAGCAATAAAAACTGAACACAGACACTGTTAAAATGAAAAGGCAAGCCTCAGACTGGGAGAATATATTTGTAACACATAAACAAAGAATATATAGAGAAGTCCCAGTTTTCAAGTTGGACAGAAGTTTGAATAGACAGTTCACACGGGAAGATATATAAATGCCCCAATAATACCATGTAAACATATTCAACATCACTAGCCATTAAGATTAAAATTAAACACCAGTGAGATATTTTTTGATACCCTTTAGAATGGCTACAATTTAAAGACTAGCCATACCAAGAGTTGGAGATCATAGCACAAGTAAAATTTTCATACATTACAGGTAGGAAAGCAAAAAAATAAAAATAAAAATAAAAAATACACCTTTGAAAATGATCTGACAGTTTCTTAAAAAGATAACAGAAAGCTACCTTGTGACTCTGCTTTTCCATTCTTAAAATTTTACTCAAAACAACTGAAAACATGTTCACACAGACTTGTACAGAAATATTAATGGCAGATTTGTTTGAGATAGCCCAAACTGAGGGAACATAAACAATATCCAAATGTCTATTGACAGTTGAATGGATATATTTTTTCTAGAGAATGACATGTCTCTAGAATAGAATACACTTTGCAATAAAAAGAAACAGTCTACTAATATGTACAACAAAATGGCCTAATCTCAGAAAGTATGATGATAAGTGCAAAAAGTCAGACAAAAAGTGCAAACAAATCCATTGTGACAGAAAGCAGGTCAGTGGTCACCTGGGGCCAGAGGAAGAAATAGATAACAAACCAGCATGTGATGATGGAAATACGTATGACCTTAATTGTGATGATGGTTTCATAGGTATATACAGGCCAAACCCTATCACATTGAACACTTTAAATATGAGCAGTTAGTTACTTCAACTATGTCTCCATAAAGTAGTTTAAACAATTATATGGCCCACAAAGCACATCTTTCAGCCAGAAAGGCCTGGCGATAGTTCAAATTCTCAGGTGTCATGCTTATCATAAAAGTCAGAAGGATACTCTGTAATAATTAGAATTCTGTCACAGATTGACCTAATTTGGGTTATTTATGAGGCAGGTGGGAAAAGGGTGCATTTTCCATCTCCGTCTTATTTCTATTGCTTATTTGAGGACATTTACCTTCTAACGAAATGCTTTGCAGTGGCCAACTGCCTTCATGCACCTGTCAAAAGTCACAGAGTCACTGAGATCACAAACACTGGGCCCTACAAAGACATAACGATTTCTCAGGTTCAGAATTCAATCCTTAGGAACCTAAAGACTTTGTATCTGGGGCCTGCTGTTGTCAAGCATTGCTTTGGGTTTGTTAGTGGTGGCCAATGAGATGAGCTAGAACAAATCTCAGAGACTCCCTTGTTTAGGACAAAGAACATGCTCTGAGGAATTTTCTAGCCAACCCCAGAATAGCAAGATGACTTTATTACATCTATGAAAAAGGGAAATTGTTCTAATCATATAGTTTGAATTTTTTTTTGTTTATTCCTGGACCCACTGAGAGGCCTTCCCAGGGCCAGTTCCCAGCTCAGGGTTCTCATGAAGACATAGCTGATGGCAGAGCAAGAATCCAGGAATTGCCAGTGCCAGGGAGAATCTGTCTCCTCCAGAGAGAAGTGCCTGCAGCATAGCAATGCAGACCAGCCTCCATCCCTCTGCAATGTGCTACAGCAGGTACCTCAGTTAAGGGTCCTCAAAGGACATCATTCCTGTTAACTTCAAGACATCTTCTTGACAACCCTTATTCTCCAGGAAAAGCATTTCATTGCAACTTGAGTATGAAAAGCAAGCATTTCATTTAACCTCTCGGTACCTAATTTTCTAGTTATTCACTCATTCATTCATCTATTCAACAAATGGTTCATGGATACCTATTGTGTACATGTCACTTGTGCTTTCCTGGTAGGGATCAATACCAAAATCTAGGTCTTTTATAAACCAGAGCAATGCTCTATTCTTTTTATTTTAAATATATTTTATTGATTTTTTTACAGAGAGGAAGGGAGAGGGATAGAGAGCTAGAAACATCGATAAGAGAGAAACATCAATCAGCTGCCTCCTGCACACCCCCCAATGGGAATGTGCCCACAATCGAGGTACATGCCCTTGACTGGAATTGAACCTGGGACCCCTGAGTCCACACACCAATGCTCTATCCGCTAAGCCAAACTGGTCAGGGCTATTATTTATTTTTTTATTTTTTTAGATATTTATCCTGTGGATTTATTTAAACATCTGAACAGCTGTTTTATGGAGTTAGCTGACTGATCTACCTAAGACACTAGATGGCAGTACCAACTGGTTAGTATTTCAGTTTGAATTAAGGTATTTATTTATTTATTTATTTATTTATTTATTTATTTATTGGTCAAGGTATTACAAATGTGTCCTCATCTCCCAATAACCCCCAACCCTCCCCCAGGGCTATTCTTTATATCAATAATATTATAAACTATCTTTTTTGAACCCACTATTAAGCACCAGCTGTATTGCACACATTATTTTCTTTTCTCACAATGCAAGTTAGATATTATAAGTATTTAATAGTTAATAAAACAAAGGTTAAACAATTCGCCCAAGGTCACCAGAATAACAATTGTTCAACCTGGAATTTGAACACAGAGTTAGGAATATCTCAAATCTATGCACTTTCCACTCTCAGTAGACTACCCAGCAGGTTTGAAGTGATTTTAATATGCTGATGTTTCCTTATTCATAGCACTTCAGCAAATATGTCCACACTATTATCTCTGGCACATTTATAGAGAATTATAATAGTAGGTGACATCTGGCTGCACGGACCATTGGCGAATTCCCACAGTCCAGTTTTGTGTTTTAGCTTTCAGGCTCAGAATGCAATTTGTCCATCATTAGAAACTAATTTGCTAAATTCACAGGAATCTGATATATAAATACGAATTTTAACTTCTTATTCATAAGGCTAAATAGGACCAGAAAACCAACTGGAATATTGGGCAAAGCATCTCATCTATTCCACAAATACTTATTGTGTATAAGTGCTAACAGAATGCTAGATGCTGCAGAGAAGACAGTAAATATGATTAGTAAGGTCCCTGTTCTCATAGGGATGACATTGTCAGTTCTGATTAGATTGCTAGTTGGGAGGAAAACACTAACAAAAGCCATAAAATGCTCAGCTTTGACTATGCGAGTTTCAATAGTCTATGGGTTAATCAAGAGGACATTTCCAGCAGAAGCCATGGTGTGCTGGGGCTACCTCATACCAACTCTGAAGAGCCAATTGTTAAATTTTCACTTGTGTTATGAGTTAGCTGATGTTGAGTTGGTGGTCAAAATCAACCATAGTCAATATATTTATGTCATGGAAATTGGCAACCTTCCAATCAGAGCCCCTCTTCGCTGTCCCCATGAGGGCCCATGGTTCAAGATTTACTGGCCCATCATTGGGTAGAGGAGTAGAGGCCGGGATGTGAAGATCAGGAGAAAGATTCAGACTCCCTTAGATCCTAATGCCAGTAGTTAAGTTTAGAGGTTATTGGAATTCAGATAACAGTAAAAGTCTTAGGATAGATACACTAAACTAGGGGAGAGTGATAAAAAGAGAAGACTGAGAAAAGAGCTTTAAAAATAATAACCAATAATCAGGCAATGAGCAAAGCAAAGGAAATGCATCAGGCCTGAAGTGCCAGGAAGGAGTTTCACAAGGGAAAGTGCAATCAGGTATTTCCAGAAGAAAGTGCCCCACGTTTCTATGTCCATCCTTTTAAGCTATTGTCTGAAGATTAGAAAGTGTCCAGGAATTTTGGTGACTGTGGTAAGATGAATTGTTGATACACTTAGACAAAGCATTTCTAAAGAGTAACGGGACATGAAGTCAGATGCACAAATGCGAAAAGTAGATAGGCATTGAAGTGGAGATAGCAAGGATATAGAACCTAAGGGCTCATGTCTGATGATGGGGAGACCCCCCCCCTTTCTGGACAGAGGAGAGTTGTACATCCTTATTCTAATCCTCACCTCTTAGATCCCCATTTCTTTTTCTTCATTCATGCAGGAAATGCCCTTCTGTTAGCACTCCTTCTTCACCCCTGTGAAGCTTTAGCTCTGCTAAGCAACCGAACTCTCCTGAGATTCCTCACACCCAAATCATTGAGCCTGGAAATTCAACTGCTTATCATTTAGGATAGTTTTTCCTACAGATGGCTAATTTTATTCCCTGCATGTTGATTTTTTTCCCCTAATGTTTTGCTCAGAAGGTAATCTAAATTTCATGCTTAGGGAGTACCTTACTCTTACCATGAACATATGCTCTAAGAGAGAATATTTTCTCTGCTCATTTTTAACTCATAAAAGATGCAGCAGGCTTCAGGGAGAGGAGGAAGAAGAGAAGAGTATGAGACATTGCCTGTCAGTCAGTAACCATCCCAACCCCATCCCAGAGAAGTTGCCTGATTTATATGCAACTGAGCAGGATGCCCAAGCCCTATACCATGACATCCCTTTATCCAGGTTTCAGCTAATAGGGCTGAGGGGAAGGAAAGCTACCCCAAGATGGTCATTTCCAAATCTAAACAGAGAGAGTGACTTGCTGGCTCAAAAAGACAAGCTACAATAATCAGATTCCCTACCTCCAAATTTTTCCTCTAAAACTTTGCTTGAATCCTTCCCATTGCAGGAGCAAGTGCTGGGAGAACAGTGAAAATAAAGATAAATACAGGGAGAGAGGGAGAGTAAATCAGAGATAAGAGACCATGTGCTTCATGAGAGACAGATAATAAGGTTACCAAGGAGCCTCCTAAGAACTGAAACAGTTGGAAAGTCAGAAACCAAGAAGAAAGTCAAATCCAAAGACAATTTACTCAAGATCACAATTCATGCTGACAAATGAGCCAAAATTAACATAGACATGGCTGTTATCCAACACACTCTCTTTTCATGATTCTAACTCAATGCCCTCAAGCAAACATTTATTAAGCTCTTACTCTATACCAGACACACAGATAATAAGGCATAATCTTCACTGCCCTCAGTTCTCAGAGTGGGAAACAGAAAAGAAACAGCTCTGTGCTAAGAATTCATTGGAAAAGGCAGAAGAGGAAAATTAAAAATAGCAGCTAAAGTCACAAATTTGGAGTAGAGACTTCCTGCCCTTTTTTAAAGGACAGCCTGATTTTCTATCAGCAAACTGAGGAGAGCTTGTACTCAAGTGGCTGAGCACAGAATACTTGCAGCTTATTGTGTTTATAATCATTGGTTCATTACTTCAGACCATATCTAGTCCACTTGACAGACTGGTTGATTTCTCTCTGCTACAACGCCATAATCTGAATACTACCTCTTGGTTTTACAAAAAGGAATATGTCAATTTGGCTTGGCTAATTCCTATAAAACTCCAACATATTTTTCTTCAGTGAGAGCCCCAAATCAAATCACAAGAATAATACACATCAAAGCCACCCAGATAAGCATTTGATAAATGGGAGTGATTATCTCAGATAATCCTCCATCAGCATCATGAATTGTCTATGATTATTACTTGCATTTTGAGATGAAAATAAACTAAGGCTTAGTGATGTCAAGTCACTTGCCAAAGTTAGCAGCCAAGGATCAGAGGTGAGGCCCAGTGCCATTTTCCTGGTCTTCATTATTACACCTTGCAGGAGGCATCACACAGAAGACTTGTTACCCAAGCAAACACATACGTTTGGCAGTAGCCAGACAGTCAACAATCTAAGTTATGCATTCACCTACCTGCTGCAGATGAGCCATTGCCACTAGGGAGGACAGTTGCAAAGAGTCACCTAAAAAGGCTGGATTTAATTCAGTAAAAGATAATGGGGGTTCTCTCTCCCAGGGGCACCACATTGCCTTTTCTTTCCCCCTTCCGCTCCATGCCCCAGGCAAGTTACCATTAGCTTCCTCACTCCCAAGGGCCATTTCTTCTAGGAATTAATAAATAATTTCCTCTTACAAAAAAATAATCTTTGAGTATTCAATGTCTTTATAACATTAACATCCCAGATGTCTTCCATACACACACACACACACACACAGAAATAGGGGGGTGTGTGTGTGTGTGTGTGTGTGTGTGTGTGTGTGTGTGACATATTGAAACAAATAAATAGAAATCCACAGTATTAATTATTGGAATGGATGCTGGGGATGATGAGCTGGTCCTACTTAATTAGCAGTGGTAATTGAGCAAGGTAATATAGCAGGGCTTTCTTTAGCAAACAGAGATGTTGAAAATTTTTAATTAGCAAAAAAAATCTCACAAGTTGTGGCTTATATCCCCTCCTGCCAGGCAAGTGCCCTGTAAAAACTGTTTGTGTCGTGATGGAAACACAGAGGATGGTCATAAAGCAGTTCTCCAGTCATTTGGAGGGAAACAGGACAGCCTTTTAAAGTATTCATTTAGTGTTGACCAGACTTAGGGAGAGAGAAAATGCATAAGCCTTCCATTCACACACCACAGGTTTCCACTACACAATCACTTTCAAGGAAGCTCAACTTGTGTGTAGATGATAATATTAACTATTGAGTTTGAAGTTCTTAGCAGCCACAGAAGAAATTCCTGGTGGAGAGATAACTGCCTGCCATCTAAGGTCTGTTTCTGTGACAGGCCATGGTCTTCTAGACTTGGAGGTGGGGAGGGTCCAGCCTGTTGTGTATCTCATTGTGTACCTCCCCACCCCTTCCACACACACACACACACACACACACACACACACACACACAGTCCTTTTCATCTTCCAGAAGTCATCTTCTCTGGCTCACTGCTGGACACTTGAACTGTGACACTCAGCTATTTGTTTGGAGATGGTTAGGAGAGCTGATTTTCCTGCTCATTGAGATATTATATTGAGGATGGCATAGCTGTCCTACATATCTTATATATGTAAAGACACTTAGAGTCACAGGGTTGGGAGTGTCTTGTTTTGTGAGCTGGCCCCCATGGGATGGTGTCTTAGGTTGGGTTTCCTAGAAGCAGACACTGAGACAGAGATTTGGGGTATGTAATTTATGAAGAGAGGATTCAAAAGAAAAAAAGTATGAAATGAGAAGAAAAGTTGAGCAAAGAAGCACTTTCAGGTTAAGTTTAGTTTGGACATGATCCACAGGGGGGTCTAGAGCATACATTACACACAGACTTGTCTCATAAGGTGTGGGGCTGGGGTGTTGCTTCCACAAGAGTAGGGATCTCTCTGGGGCAGGAGCAGCTGGGAGACATTAGCAGCTAACACTCACAGAAGCTGGTATTGGGTGCACTCAAAGAAATGCAATCAAAGAAATGCAAATACAGGTGTAGGGAGAAGCCAGGAAATTGCCTTCATACTCAGCTCATTGTTGTGGCAGCTCCGAGCCTGTATATTAAATTCATTACAGAATGGGTTTTTTCATTTGATACATACAATGACTTGATAAGATACGCAAGCCAGACACAATTTCCTTTCAGTACCAACTTCTACTTTATAAAAGTCAAACATATTTTTCTTCATTGAGAGCCCCAAATCAACTCACACAGACAACACAAATCAAAGGCATCCAGATGAGCACTTGAGAAATAGGAGTGGTTGTCTCATACAATTCTCAATCAGCACCACAGAGTACCTATATTATTACGTGCATTTTAAAATAAAATGAAACTAAGTCTAAGTGATATTAAGTTACTTGACAAAGTCAGTAGCCAGAGATCATAGGTAAGACCCAGTTCTTCTTTTGTGGTCTTCACTATTACACAATGCACATTTTACAGAGCAGGGAATGTGCCCTGACTAACTGAATTGCTAGCCTAAGTAAGCCAGATAACATGAGAAGAGTTGGAACTGGAATCTAGGACACATGACTTCAAGTTCTGGGTTCTTTCTGAGGCATTGCTGTCTCTTGCCACCCTCCTGGTAACCGATGAGAAAAGTAAGATGATCATGGCGAGTATATGGGCAGCAGAGTGAATAGATGCTGTAGGAAGCAGGAAAGGGTAAGAAGTTTTGAACTGGTCTCATCAGCATGACTTGTTGAAGGAGCCATGTCTATGCTGCTTTCTCCCATGGTAATTAAGATTTAGATGAAATGAGGGATGAGAGCTTTCCAGGCTCAGATAGTGCAAGACTGGAATGATCGCAGGTACATCTGGAATATAGCATGTGGGTCATTCTGGGGAGGGGCTAGATTTGTATGAACCAGTGATGTTCAGCTGCATGCATGTGTTGGGAAGAGAGTCTTCAATCACTACAGCTTATCTTTCCCTCATCTCTCACACAGTCTCCTCTCCATGTGCCCACACCACACCCTAGCTTCTAAATTCATTGCAATGTCTGATTATATTACCTCCTGAGTAATCAGTTCTAGACAGTAGAGAGTTGCATGAAATTGCTTTCCACCGTCAGACGAAGAGGAATAAAGCCTTTTAAAATCAATATGCACTTTATATGAACATTGCTAGGATTTTATATTAATTTATTAATTAAAATGGTTTAGGAGAGGCCAAAGTATTAAAAAATGCCCTTCCCAACTCCATCCTTGTCTCAAACATCTCTACCCAACAAGTTTTCAAGAGTCTCAAGGGAACGGACAAAGGAAAACAAACTGTCATCTTCTCATCCCTAAGACCTGGACCATAAACCCTGACACAGATGATTTGAGGAACCTGAATGTTCCATGTGATTCAACCTAGATATGTGTGAAGCCTCTCCACCAATCTTCTCCGCTCCTGCAAGCACCAGTGCAATCAAACTACAAAGGAATACTTCCTCTCCTCCTTCAATGAGAAGTGAAGGTGGGGATATTAGTGGGAAACTACTTGTTAAAAATAGGCCACTGAGCTTAAAGGACTCATCCAAGTGAAGGCGTCTAATAATAAAAATAATGATTTACAAAACGCAGACCAGAAAAACAAACCCAGAGCAGACAGCCCAGATTCACTTTAGAGAGTCAAAGGACAGAGACACCGGCTTGGTATGCTTTGATGGGGAAGAAAGAGTTACAAATCATCGGGAGGAACTTTTGGGGATGATGCATATACTCATTATCTAGACTGGGTAATGGTTTCACATATGTCAGGATTTCTCAAATTGTACCTTTAAGTATGTATAGTTTACTATATGACAATTCTACCTCCATAAAGCTACACATGAAAAGTACAAAGAAAAGAAAAGAAATGAAGTAGGAGGCCTGGCTTCAGATGCTGATGGCTAAGGTGAGGGACCTCTGTATGATGTTGGTTCCCACACAAATATTCTGCTTATCCCCAACTTTATTCTTTGCCTGTGTCTTTGTTTATCTTACTTTCAGGAATGAGCTGAAATGCTGACTCTCCTAAAGATACATCCATCCAGAATTTAGCAATGTGACAGGTTTCTTACTTGGAAAAGGGATGTTTGCAGATATAATTTAGTTAAGGCTCTTTGGATGACATCATCCTAGGTGAACAGAATAGATCCTAAATCCAGTGATATGTCTCCTTAAGAAAAAAGAAAAAAGAAAAAAGAACACACAGAAAGAAGCCATGTAAAGATCGAAGTGATGCATCTCCAAGAAAGGCACACCGAGAATCGCCGGCAGCCATCAGGATCTAGGAGAGAGGCAGGGAACAGATTCCTCCTCGGGTCTTCCCAGAAAGAACCAACTCTGCCCATGCCTTGATTTTGGACTTCGGGCCTTAGGACTGTACGAGAGCAGTTTTCTGTTGTTTTAAGTCACCTTGTGTGTGATCATTTGTCATAACATCTGGGACACTAACAACCTCTTAGTGAACATCCTTGGAGACCCTCTCCATAAAGCAATGTGGATGGAACCACCAGGCTGCCCGGGCCCAGGGACCCCAGTGATCAGGGGACACCACTGACCAGCATTGTAACTTGCATTGAAATGTGGCTGTCCATAGTCTCCCTGGGCCACAGACCCCACAGAAGCCTCTGCCCTCAGCTCATGGGGCAGCATCACTGTCAAAAAACATCCCTTTAAACCTGGCTCAACCATATCTCCAGGCCCCTGGGAAAGATGCTCACGTGACAGAGCTGCTCTCCGTTGGCAAAGGTCTTTATCAAGCAACACAGAGTGTATTTTCAATCATCCCCATATCACACTGAAAAGACAAGCCCTGTTAGCATGTGTTTGCTGAGAAAGAAAGAAAACAAAACAACGTAAAATGCCATGGCTTGGGACACCCAGGGACTAGCTGGGGCTTTGAGCCTTCATGAATCTTGGCAGTAGCCAGCAAAAAGTAATTCAATCTTTTTCACCTCACAATATATTTTCATGTCAGTGGCTTTCAGATAAGAAAAAGACTTTAGTGAAAAATGAAACCTCTGATGAAAAACTGGGCGGATGGTGAATAATATACAAATATTGCTAATCCCTTCCTTCCCTCCTCCGTCAGAGAGAACCCACATCCTGCTGCAACCCCATCCCTGTCACCGCCATTCTTTTATAAGGAAAATAATTTGGGAGGAGGAAAGAAAAGAAACGTTGGCCTTTGGGGCAGGAGGAGGAGGAAAGGAAAGGGGGAGGGAGGAAGAAAGAGGAAGGGGCAGGTGAGAGGAGAGGATAGGAGAAAGAAGGAGAGGGAAAAAAAATCTCAGCATGTTATCATCTAAAGATCCTAAAAGATGTAGGGAAATTGGCACATAGCTGATAATAACCATAATAACAAAGTTAATGAGAGGCTGTGGGAAGGACCTAGCTTGGTCTCGGATCTGTTATAATGAAAAGGAGACGTTCAGCTGGAGACATTTAGAAATGTGCCATTTATCTCACAACAGTCCACCAGCCATGTCTGAGGCTGACCACTTATCTCCTACACTGTCCTAGACCTCATTTTGCCTCTAACAATGATTGGTATCTTGGCAGCTCACTGAGACTCAACAAAAGAACAGGTGTAAACATTCATGGGTTGGTGGGGTTGGTTGAGGGGCTCTCTGTTCTAAATTTGTTTCATTGTTTCCTGCACAAAGGAAGGGAGGCAGTGCTGGGTTGATTGATTGGTTGGAAGAGGGCCCCCGAGGCCCATGAGGCTGAGGGGGGCAAGGAACCCCCTTGGGGGTCTGAGCCTTCCTGTGCTTCTGTCCTGCAAGGTATCTCTTGGGTTCTGCCATACAAGTGTCCTAGCAAAGTGCAGAGGGAAGGGGGTGGGGGTGCAAAAGGGCTGCTCATTTATGCCAAGCCTGTTATATCATTTATATTTATTACTATATTCTTCATAAGAACAAAAGAGAAAATTGAAGCATTGGCAGGTTAGAGGCTTACCCAACACCACAAAGCTAATAAAGGTAGAACTTGGCAATGAACTCAGATCTATAGCTCTTAAAGCTAAATCCTTGTGGCAACATCATGATTCCACCCCCAAAGGTGCAGCCAATGCCCTAGGTGAGTCTGTGCTGAGAAGTCATCTGAAAACTAACAGCGGGAGGGACTTCATTTGTAAAAAGAAAGGTTGCATGATACAAAGATACACACTTATAGAAAGCATGTACTGTAATGGAAAATTGTTTAGTGAGCAGAATATTTTCCAGATATGGGGTTCCTTTGAGCCCTGTCACCCAATGTCTCTCCTTCAGGCCTGTGGCTTCCAGAGTTCCAATTCTGAGCCTGTACCCATAGCCCTACATCAGAGAGTTGGGTGGATGCAAAAGCTCAGGAAAGAAATTTGGCCCAAGTTTCCTCCTGCTTAAAATACCTTCCAACACCAGGCAGTGCCTGCCTCCAGCTAAGCCCTTTACCTCACACTTCATGCAGAACGGCCTGCCATGTTTGATAACCACTTAAAGCCTTAATTGGTGTTGTTCTGTTCCAACCTTCCGTTAACAACGGCAAATCACTTATGGATGGATGTTGCCAGCAAAATTGCTACCGGAGAAAGTTTCTCTACTTTTGTGAAAGGAATAAGACAAAGGAATCACAAAGAGCAACATAAAAGCCATTCGCTTTGCCAAGAATCTTGAGTAATGATTTCCTGTATCTTTAATACTCATTGTGAAGTACCGGAGTAATTATAGCTTCTTTTTTCATTTATGAAGACCTATAAACCATCCTCTAGCAGATATTATGCTTCCACAAGTCTCCTTTGAAATTATTGTCCATTTTTGACCTCTGAATGTTCCTATTTTAACTATGGGTAATAATCAGGATTGCAGAACAATCTCATTATGCTTTTTAAAAGTTTATTAAAAAGACTCTAATGAAATGTCGGGAAACCAGCTAGCTCTGGAACACCATTATGGACATTTGATGTGACTTTTACTTTCTTTTTTATTGTTTTAAAGTATGATGTGAATACATACTATAAAAACTTGGAATATTATAGAAAATATAAACTTACATGCAGATCAGCTGATCAACAATGTTATCAATCCAAATCCCTGATATTTTATTTATTTAATTGTTGTCTTTCTAGCCCATTTCCTGCCATTCCCTCATCCCCATTTATCCTCCAGTTCTGACACTTCCTGCACGTTCAGAGCTCTATCACTTTGCCAGAAAGAGAAGGGAAAGGAAGATTCCAAATGGGTAAAAAAATTGTGATCCAATTCCAACATTTTTCGTGCCCATTGTAAATGTAATTTCCTTTGATGACTGTTTGTGAAATGTTACCACCATTTTTTCCCTGTCGGTCTCTCTAAATTATCAAAACACTTTGTTTCCCTAAAAAGTGTTATAGAAAATTGAATAAATACTTACAAGAATGTTCCTTAAATTTTAATTTCTGCCAGAAAAGGGGTTGCATACTCATACCTGAAATTCCAGCACCTCACACAATACCAGGTCATTAGTTTCTTAGTCCATGCTCAATACATATTGACAGAATAGTGATTTTACTAACTCCTTGAAGAGTTACTGTAGTGCACATTCATTCTCTGTCTAGCACCCATTGGGCCTTCAGAACCACTCACTTATTGCCTTGGGTGGTGATGGAGGGATAGCTTTGCTCCTAGTATATTCAGTCCAAGAGGAATAGTAAATTCAAATGCCTCCACTCTCCCTTCAAAAGCCAGGCCAATACTCATAGGTTTATTCCCCTACATGCTTGCCCTACACAGTTTACTTCACTCTTTAGTTTTCCAAGGCTATTATGACAAATGTCACAAATGAGGTGGTTTAGTTTTCTAAGGCTGTTATGACAAGTGTTAACAAGAGAAATGTATTGTGTCACAACTATGGAGACCAGAAGTCAGAGATCCAGGTGTCAGCAGGGTTGGTTTCTTCTGAAGCCTCTCTTCTTGACTTACAGATGACCATCTCCTTCCATGTGTACACATGATCTTGCCTCTGTACCTGTCTGTGTCCTAATTTCTTTTTATAAGGACAACAGTCTGATTGGATTAGGACCCACCCTAACAGCTTTATTCTAACTTAACTACCTTTCAAAGGCCTTATTTCCAAATAGTCACATTCTGAGGTACTGGAGGTTAGGGCTTCAATATAATAAGTTCGAGGGGATACCATTTAGCCTATAAAACTGATGCAGTGAGTATGCGACCCAATTAGGAAATTTACCTGGACCTCTGAATCTTCAGTAACATGGGGATAAAAGAGACAATTGAAGTTCATTCACTCCAGAGGAGACCCTGTGTACCAGTAAAATGCCACCTGCCAGGGTAACAGTCCCATGCTTCCTGATTCTCATGCCTCCAAAGACACCTTCCTTCCTGCCTCTTTCCAAGCTGTGTTCTCCAGATTTGAGTTGAGTCCATGGGCTCCCACTAGCCTTCTCATAAATTCCCGTTTGTTTGATTTAGCCAGGATCAGTGTTTATTTTTTGTTAACTGGTATAATTTAAATATCATGTTAAAAGCCATATAGAGCTATGCACACTGACCTTGACAATGTAGGGGTTCACCACTCCAATGAGAGACACCCCAAGGACTCCAAGACTGTGCGGGGATCTTCATAAACAACTTTTGTGCTCAGAGATTTGGATTTCCATCCATAGGACAGGGTCTAAAATGGAAAAACAAAAATAAAAACAAAAACACAGTTCAAGGGTAAATGGAACATGGACGCATCTTTGACATTAGGCTCCCGCTGAATTTTAGGTTAGGGTGAGGAAACATCTTGGTTTGCTAGAGACAGCCCAGTGCCATGTGTTTCCCCCAGAGTAATTATTAATAGTGACCCAACTGCGTCCCAGTTTGGATTAAAAAAAAAAGATATGGCCACCCAAAGGAAGTGTGTTTTGGTCATTGATATATTCCCAGAACAGAGCCTAGCAAAGAGTAGGTTTTCAATAAACATTTTTGAACAAATAAATTCATGAAAAGGATCTTACCTCCTGATCAGATACCGATGCACATTTAATTTCGTTTTCTTCTACATGTGGCCACTTGCGAGGTATAAATCATTAAGCCAAGAGGTTTTGGAAGATCAGCACATTGCTATGGAGAGCTTCTAGACAGAAAGGAGATGGGCTTGGAGACCTGCCGTGTTCCTATTGGCATCCATGGAAGTGGTGGCTGCCTCTTTAAAATGGATGCATATCAAGGCAAGGTGTGAAGTCCACCTACTGTTGGAAAGTCTGCCAAGATCTGAGCTCAGAGCTCTTCCTCCCCTACTCCCCCCATCCCCAATGCTGGTTGAGGCTCCAAGTTGATCAGTAGGCATCCACCATGCCACTAATTAGGAGGTACGAGGCATAGTATATCATGATTAGCTCATGATGCGTACATGCTGCCTGGAGTTGTCTTGTTACCATTATAAATAGATGAGAAATCTGGGAGCATCTGCATGTTCCCCTCACAGAGGAGAATGTGAAACTGATAGGTTGTGATGAGAATGTATCAAGTAGAGCTTTGTAATGAACAAAAATCAGCTTTCGTTCCTTAGGCTCATCTCTCCTCCCTTCTTCCCTTGGCACTCCTCCCTCAAAATGTCCCAGCTGCCAATGGAAGAAGCCCAGAAATTCTCTAATTGAACCGTAAGATTTTGGAAGGTCAGTACAAGAAGACCATTCAGGGACTCCAAGGACCAGGTGTGTTATTTATGGAGACAGTGACATGCTTCCCATGCTTCTATTTTATCTAGAAACAGAAAGGCAGCTTAATGACAAGAGAAGCAATTCTGCTCTGCCCCTGTTGCATCTGCATGGGCTCCTTTCTCACCCTGCCCACCATGCTTGTACACAACTTTAATGGCAGCCAGTTCTTGGAAGAATGACAGCCATCACCCTTTGCAAGGGAGAGTAAGAACAAAAGACCCTGCAGCATAAGAAGAGCTCTGGGAGAGGCTCCAGGGAGGAGACAGGGCTTTCTTGGTAGGAAGAGATCCCTGGAGCCCAACAGGCTACAGCACATGGGGACACTTGGGACATAGATGTTTCAGCTGAGGAAGTGTCTGTCCCTACGGGACCACACCACATACTTTCTCAAGAGCAAATTACTGAAGGCCCCGCTTTAGTAATAGCCGCTCATTTGTAATAGTTGCAAACAGCGCCTTTCCCCAGAGACTCAGCTGCAGTGACAGATGGCATGCGTGCCTGTCATGATCTATTTTCCTCTGTCTTTCCTGACATTAGAAAAGAATCTACATCCTGTGCTCACGCTCTGAAGGGGCTCCCCTGAAGCTGTGACCAGAATTGAAGACAAGAAGCCATGTCCTTGGTACCTCTGGATCTAGAAACATTCTAGACTTACAAATAGCTGTTTCATCTGAACGTTTCAATGGGTGAAGATGAAGGAACTCTGGTCAATAACCCTCAGAGAGGCTCTGAAGGACCCCAGGACCTGCAACTGTGCACATCATCACAAGAGCATTGAATGAGAAGGAAGAGTAACCTAGAAAAAAAGTTCTAAATACTGCAGCCCAAACCCATCAAGAAGCAAGGTGCTTTTGTCCCTGTAGTACAGCTACCTCCAGGGCTGCACTGCATTTGGCAGAAGTGAACCTGTTTCAGAACCTGAGAGCCTTCAGTCTAATTTTATGAGGCATTTCTGGCAGCCCTGATTAGAAGCATCCATCCCTTATCCCTTCCAAATGGCTCAAGAAAATTAAATTAGTTGTATTAAAAAATACCACACACACACACACACACACACACACACACACACACACACACACTAAAAGCAGCAGTGAATTTTGGAATCAAGGTGCTAATAGTAAGTTTTAAGCAAAATTATCTTCTGTCTGAAGGGGAACTGGGGGAGATGGTATATCTCCCCAGGTAATTCTGAATTCTTTCCCTGGGAATACAGCCCTAGGTGAGATATGGTTCAGATCATTTTTACAACTTGAGGGGGATAGGGAGGGGGTAGAGGAAAAGGATCCACCATGTCAAAACTGGAACCCCTCAGATTCTATTCAGTATTAGTCCAGCCCTAGTCACTGTGTGTGTTTACTCAAATTATCTCATTTGATCTGAGATCCAACCCTGTGAGATAGATGCCCTTATTGTCAATTTATAGTTAGGGAAACTGGGCTCTGATTATGATATTGTATCCCTCTGGGCCTCAGATAATTAAACGTAATGGATCCAAGTTTTACTGAGACTCTCAATCTCTGATTGAATTGAACTCTGGCCAGGCTCTCCTATTTTAAAGGGCACTCGATGACTGTGCATGGTAACTACTGTAAGTTTCAGGGACATCATGATGCCACGGTGCTTTGAAAGGCCACGGTTAGACTACATCTGGTCTCCTTTGGCAGTATGATTGGACAGACAAGAGAATCTGGCTGGATACAGTGTTTGTGTCAGGATGAGGCTTCCCCATTGCCTATGATTGCTCTCTGGCCTTCTTCCTGCTGAATAAGGCCAAACACTCTAAAAGGCGAGCGTGACAGCATTTGAAGCTGGGGCCTGGGGGCTGTCTGTTGAGCAGCCTAACTTCAGTTCAAGCCATGGGCTGCTAAACAAGTGTGCGTGCAGGGCAACAGCATACAGAGGTTCTGTAAGCCACCGAATGATCAGCATACTTGGCAAGTTAGAATCTCAACCTTTCTAGACATTATAAACGGGAGCCATATTGGCATATCCATTGGGCTCCCTACTGACACTCAATGATCTGCAGTTTCATCAGCTTTGCACTTGTTAGGGAGCTGTGTGGCGGAAAGAAGACTTGGATTCCAGCTTCCGCTCTGCACTAATTTTCTGTGCAACCTCCGGGAAGTCACTTTCCTCTCTGAGTCTTAGTATATTCCGCTGCAGAAGGAGAGGGTTCTCCTACATACTGCCCATCCACGTCATCGCTCAGCAATCTCTGAAAAGCAACACTAGCCAGTGAGGCAGACCATAAAGTGTATTCCTTTTACAAACCAGGAAACTGCAGTCCAGATGACTTGCTGAAAGTCAGAGATCCCCTAATTCCTGACTTAATATTCTTTCGTAGGCCCAATCCGTCACCATCTTATTCATAGTGTGTTTTTGTTTCAGATAACTCAATTAAGTCACTCTCTCAGAGTTGCAGCTGTTGCCCAGAAGGAAATGAATAAATTTGGAAGCGGTTCTCACTTCTGTCAATTAAGATGCTGTATATCATGGTAACAGGAGCCAGGGCAGGTGACTTTCCCCACTAACTCTCCCTGAACTATTTTGTGGCAGATACAGCAATTCTTCTCAAACATCAGTGCACATGAGAATTCTCAAAGAACCTGCCTATTGTGCTGATAGCTGGGCTCAAGCATGGAGTGCTCCTGAGGGCTTACTTCTAACCTCTATGATTGCTTTAGAGAAGGCAATTCTAAAGCAAAGCGTGTCCTCACTGCTCACAAGAAACCCAGCATAGAAGCAGCTACAAGTCAGGCACACCCTCTACCATCAGCATTTGCCCGACCAGTACTGAGAAATCTGAGATAACTGTGCAGGAGCTAAATCCTTAGCATGACTCAGCCCGAATGAACCAATGGTCTCCTACTGTTTTACCACTTTATATCTTTTTTGTCCCTTTTAACCTAGTGGAGCAATTTTATCAATCTGACATAAATTTAACATGGGAAGAACTCAGATACTATTGGAAAGCAAAAACTAATACATTTAGAGAATGCACCTTTGACATGGGACAAGAATATTAGACATTTTACGTTATTTGGGAAGCTCAAGACCATTAAAAAAAATCCCTTAAAGATTTGCAGGCAGTTAAAATATGAACCACTAATCAGCATAAAAAAAAAACCCACTGCTACTTCTTTCAGAGGTACCATAAAGTAACCTCTCAATATTTGGGGAAGCATATTTGTTAAAAAGTAAATATAACTAAAGAAAAGTTATACTAAGAACAACACACAATTTTAAACACATTGTAAATCAAAAAGAGCCTACCTAGTTTAATCCTACGTCTTTAATCTGAGTTTAGAACCTATGATTCCAGAACAGCTGGTTAGTATCTAAAATATGGAAGCAAAGTATTGATCAAAGCATTCTGGTTTCTTGGGGATCTTTGATCCATGAAAATTTATCACATATTTTCAACACTATAAATGCCAAAAAATCCAATGTAGCCTTTATTCTAGATACTGAGTTCACGTTTCCTTATTACCTAACGTGGAGATGAGCCACTCACTTCCCTTTCAAACTCCTACTCAGCGCTGGGCAAGACATTCATTACTGTTGTGATGCATCAAACAGCATGCTCCTAAGTAATAAAAAAACCCCACACAAAACAAAACAAACAGAAACCAGCACACAAAAGTGGCGGGGCGGGGGGGGGGGGGGAGGGGAAGGGGGAAGAGAAGATATGTCTTACTGATTTCCTCTCCCGTTTTTATTTTTTCTGCTAAAATCTTCAATACATGAGTTGGCGCTACACTTTACCACTCACTGGGACCTGAGGTCAGATTCAAAGTCCATTTAGATACCCAGACATCTGCTCAGAAATCCTGGCCACAAACATTGGGATGGGAAACTTGGATACTGATTCAAATCGTTCATCTAATAAGAGCTCATAGAAAACGAGGGATCATAGAAAGTGACTCAGTAGATTAAACTATTGTTATCAATTTCCCACGTCCTCTGTCAACTGGAATTATAAACCCATGGCATTTGTCATGCATTAGGAGTGGCTTATACCACAGTAGGCTGAGTCTACTTCCCTGGACCACTAATGTTGGCCACGGTCATGTAGTTTTCTTTGGTCAAAGGAAAGTAGGTGACAGATAAATAGAGTGGCTGTTTTGAGCCCAGCTGTTAGAAACATAGAGTATTCCGCTGGTCTCACCTGGAATTCTGGAATTCACCATGAAATAAAACATACCCTGGGATGCTGCTGCTTTCAGAATGATGACAACTCACTGAGCAGACCTGAAGAGACTGCAGCCTGCATTCAAGCTAGCTCAGGAGACCTCTGTCAGTGTCGTCTTAGCTCAGCCAAACCACAGCCAACCTGAAGACTTGAAAGCAGAGCATAAATATCTGTTCTTATAAGCTACAAGATTTTTTTTTGGCCATGTTACATGATTGCAGCAATAGTTGGCTGACACGATAGATAAAACTGCCCAAAGAAATCTCAGACAGATATGTAGCTTTGATGTACAAAAATACATTTATTTTCAACAATTTCAAAACCACTGTCTTTTTTTTATACAGTAGAAATATTCAAATGGAACAATAAAACCAAGAACAGTATATGTACATATACTGTATATATAGATATGACTCATGCATTTGTATTCCAGTGTGTAGTACAGGTATTGCAATTGTCTGCCCCATTTAACCCTTGAAACGAAAAAGCACGATCTTGAGAAACACACCTGATCCTGATCTAAGCTGCAGCCAGTCAGATTTCTGTGAATCACTTTCTCTCAAGGTCTCAGAGAGAAATGTGAACAACATCCTACAAAAATCAACAGGTAAAAATTCAGCCTTTCCTCCCATATATATATACAGTATATCATTTTCTAAAAACAGTGTACACAGACAGGCTGAGCCTCAAAATAAAATAAAAAAAAAATTAAAAATGCTTACAGCATGGCTTAACGTGACCCTACTGAAAACAACTGACATGTATACATGTGTGAAAGGGCTGGGGTTCTGGAAAAGAGAATGCTGGCCTTGGAAGCCACTCACTCCCGAGGCAAGAACTATCTTAAGGGAACCGAAGGCAGACATTTGACTTTAAGGAAGGTGTGTATATCTGACAAGCAAATAGCACAGCTTTGCTAAAATCATCTTTGACTAATATCAATAAAGACTAGACCCCTATTGGACCCACCGTATTTGCATGGACTCATGATTCCACAAATACCACCTCCCTCCCAACCTCTCTAACTCCTCCCATGCCAAGAGGTACTCCCTGGGCTTCATCTACTACCCAGAGGACTAACTTTAGCTAAGAACAGCCCAATAATTCCCCATCATCATTATACGTTTCTTTGGAATCCAACCAGAAAGCAGAATCATTGTTGGTTTCAGATCCATTGCCTGCTTCCTTAGAGAAGAGCATGTTCTCAGGCTGATATCCTCAACGTTGTCCTTTTGGAGAGAACCCTTGCATGCCCATCTGGATCTCAGTTTGAAGTCTCTAGTGGGCTTCATCTTGCAACTTCCTCCATGTCACTGATGGAACAATAAGACTCCATGTTCTACGATGTCACTACAGTCCTTCCTTTACCAATTGTCCCAAAGAAGCCCCCCCACCCCCCTTATATACATAAGTAGAAACTGGCTATGGCATGGACACAGAGATGCAAGAGTTAATTGTGACAGACAACTGGAGAGCATCCAGAACCCAACACATCAGCCAGGCCTGGGGGTTGGTCAGCTCTGAGGGTGAGTGCATAAGCCAACACACGTGTCTTTCTTTTTTCTGTTTTCCTTTTTACTAAACATTAAATTATTTCTCAGGAAATAAAAAGCTATTTACATTGTAATTATATACAATAAGCCATCAGTAGCCTCACTATTGACATGCACGAGGCAGGGCCTCTCTCCCAAAAGTGTGCCCGCTTCCTGCAGTTCTGTCCACTCCCCACCAACTAACCTCCTACACATCTAACTGGGAAATGGTTTACCTTTAGGGAAGTGTGTTGGTGGGGGGTTTGTTGGTGATTTGAGGGGATGGGAGGTGAATGAAAAGCCAACCCAACTGTAACAGTAAAAAGATAGAGAGACCCACAGGGAAAAGAGAGTCCTTGCAGCATAAAGCAAGAAGACTATGGGAAGACACGTACTTTGCCCATAGCACAAATAAGCCATTCATTCTTTTTTATCTCATTTCCATCAGTTAAGAATGTTTTTGCCTCCCAAAGCTAAGCATCTGCCTGGTATTTATGAAGGGGCCCTTGGTAAACAAAGGGTAAAAAAGACTTTTTCATTTTTCCCCCATAATAAGAGTAATCATAAAAAATTAAAGTCAGAAAGATGGTTGGCCACGTGGCTTGTTGGTATTAAACACTAGTGCAGTTGGGAATCTCCTTTGTGCTTTCGCTGTTTGCAATGGTGGCAATGCCTCCTGCAGGGAAGAGAAGACAGAAGGAGAGAAGGATGTAAATTTCATCAGGGCAGGAGTCTTTATTTTATTTCCTGCTAAATACCAAGCCACCTTGAACAGGTGCTTCATATGTATTATTTCATAGGATCCCTAGCTATTCCATCCTTTCCGCTCACTGGCTTATCTCCTCTATACTTAATGTTTGCCATCCCTCATACCAGCACACAAGGTAGAAGCAATACCTTGCCACCTGATACTCTACTAATAACTATAGTGATAGCCAACATGTACTGTGTACTGAACATGTACTATGTGGCAGGCATTGTGCTAATGATGTGATATCATTCCATTATCACAACCATCTCAGAAGGTAGGTACTATTATTCCCATGTCACAGATGAGGAACATGAGGCACATAAAGCAAGTAGGATGGAAGACCAAGAGGATTGGCTGAGTGAGAAAATGGACCCGGGGCCATCTGATGCCAGAACCTACATGTGTGATTATTAATTAGGACATATGATGCTTTTGCTCTATAGAAGAAAAAGTCCAACAGTGATGGACAGTCGGTCTCATCTCTTCCTTGCTCTTGATCTACTTTTAAGGGGAAAAATTCTGCCAATTTCACATGGGCCAAGGGTGGTGGGGAAATTTTCAAATACGTTTATATCACTGTAGCCAGTTCTAGTACTTTCTGAAGAGCAGGCCAAGTGGGTTGGCTGACCTAGTGTTCAGAGGACAGAGGACACAGCACACATACCTATGACCCGGCTGTCCAGCTCTTTGTCCAGCAGTTCCTCAGGCTCAGTGAAGTCACTGAGTGTGATTTTGGGGGCGTTTTCACTTTGGCTCACTGACCCAATCATCTCCTGCTCCTTGTCATGTTGAACTTGAGCATAGATGTTAATCCAGGGGATTTTCCTACATGGACAGGAGCAAAAGAACATTATGGTCACACGGCATGTGAAAGTGGATATTTGGAAACTCTTGACGATAAGCAGGGGGAAGAAGCTATTTAATAAGATAGGTCAATGTCAGGGAAAGGGCTGCTCACTGGGGTCATGAGGCCAGAGACTCAGATGCCCAGGGGACATGTAAGCCACAGAACTCCCTAGGGAATGCACGTCCTTCTGCAGTAAAAACCTAGCAGGTGTAAATAGAAAGGCAATGCCATCCATCAGGTATGCACTAAAAGCCTTAAAACATGTATCCATTATTATGTGTTTAAAGGAGTTGGACTTCGAGCCTCACAAGGTTGTATCAGAGTAAAAAGACATTTTTTCCTAAGGTTGCATCAGTTTAATTGGTCTCCTTCATGAAAAGCTACAAAATAAAGGACATGCAGCCATTGCTATTCTATTCAGAAGACTATTCATAGGCTAAGTACCTTAAGTACTTCCATAGTCACTTTCCTCATCTGTTCAATAGGTATAACAATAGCTTCCTTTTAGGAGTATAAAGAGTATTAAAGGAAAGATTAAAAGAAGCTAAATAACTTCCTTCAAAGACACAGAAGTAGTGGGTTTATAAGGCAGACAGGCATGACGTTGAGGAGCTGACAGGTTTCAGTGAAAATCCCAAAGGAATCATCTCCTGACCCCATCTCTTACCTCCTGACTCACTGTGTCCCAGGTTCTGTGGCCTCCTTTGAGTTCCTATAATCCAAACCATTTGTGACTCAATAGGTCTGGACAGGATGGGCTGAAATTCTACATTTCTGCCATGCTAACCAGGGGATGCTGATGCCACTGGTCTGAGACCTAAACTTCAAGTTGTAAAACTCTAATATATCAAACTCATCCCCATCTTGGGGACTTTGAAGTAACTTTTCCCTCTGTCTGCAACACACCTCCTTCTACTCTTCTCATGATACTGTCTTTCAGAACTGGGCCCTCATGTTATTCCCAAGAGGTCTCTCCTGACCACCCAACCTTTCCTCCTATTGCTATATTGTAAATCAGCAAGTCGACATGAGACACCTTAATAAGCCAAATTTTGGAGTCCTTTATTACACCAGCGGGCTTAGAGGAATATTGTATCCAAAGTGTAAGCAAAATATAGAGGAAGCTCTATTTATACTTTTTTTCAGTCATTTGTCTTCCCAATCTGGAATGACACTTCTGGACCTTCTGAGAAAGAAGCCCTGCACACTGGGAAGGGGCCATGAGACCATATCTCAAGGCCTGGCCTAGTGCTAGTGAAAGGGTGGTGTAAGATTGACTCAAACCAGCCAATAGGGATGCAGAGGAAATGGCCCAGGTCCAAATTAGGCTGACTGCATCCTGCCCCCTATGCAACCAAACCCTGGCCCTTCCCTTGACCAATCAACAGGGGCCACACACATTTCCCACCCACTACTTCCAGACCCCCTATAAATCCTTTGTTTGCCTGAAACTCGTGCCCTATCCTCGCCCTGCTGCTGCGTCGGTGAGTGTGCGTGGGACGGAGCCCGAGCTAGCTCGAATAAAGGCTCTCTATATTTTTGCATTGGTCTGGGGGCTCCCTAACTGGTCTTTGGGGAGCACGACATCTGGGTGTAACACTAGCACCAACAACTCTATCTGGGACATAGTTTATGGCCTCTCTGGAATGGGAGTAGTCTTATTGCCCCATTATTTAAGCAAGTAAGTGTTTACAGAAGCCAACATAGCAAGGTTAAAATTTCAAACAGCAGTTTTTACACAAGATGGAGGTTACTATGCTTCAGTTCCTATAAATACGTAATAAGACAGTGTCTATGAAATAAATGAATAGGGTGTCGGTTTAGGGTGATGTAAAAAAATGTTTGTTGACTTTTTTTTTGTCTTTCTAATTATACTAAAAACCCCATGTTCATACAGTCTGTGTTTTCATCTTTATTGCTATACACTTAACTTAGCACAGTACTTGGCACATGGTTTGCATTCATTAAAAATTTGTTGAATAAATAAATAAATGACCTCAAATCCTGGGCTCTTTCTACTTTCATATTATGTTCTCAGACAAAATGATGACATTTAAAAAAATTTTAGAATATTACACCTAGAAGAGATCTCTCTACCTCATTAAATGAGGAGGAAATTGGACTGTTGTACAGACATTTCATGAAGCTGATTACTGGCACAGATGTTATCAAAACTTGAGACATCTGACATCCACCTCAATCCAGAACATTCTGTGCCTTTCTAAAGGAGAGTCACTCTGTTGTCCTGGCACCAATCAGTAATATTTTCAAACTTCTACATTCTCCTCCCAACTCCAATCACTAGTGGATATAGAGTATAGGGATACTTAATAAGGCATTTCTATATCTATTTAAGAAAGGAAGATCCAAAAGATAAGTTTAAAACATGGGTAGTTTCTACCTTTCCTTTACATTCAGTTTTCATGTCCTTAATGATTGCTTTCCATAATTAAGGAAAATGTCCTCCTAACTCATACTGGTCTGAACCAGTTAAAAATAATTTACAAGAACCGTGACTGAACAGATTATGTGAGGCAGTGAACCTCAGGCTCTGTAAATGTGTCCAATTAAAAACTCATGCTAGCCCCTACTTTCTCATGTAAATAGAAATGCATCCTAGTGACTTAGATTCCCTTTAATCATAAAAGTACATATTAATCATGAACATTGGGATCAACTGTAATATTTATTAGGTGCCAGGGGCAGAAAAACCATTTCGGATCATATAAGCCTATATAACTTCACTCCCACCCTTTCCTGCTCTCCAAATGATATCTGTGAGAATTTGAATAAATTTGCCCTTAACTAGTCCACCTCTTGGTAGAAATATTATATTATCTAAATAATGGTAAAGAATTATTGATTTTAATTTCATGCTTTTAGTAAGTATCCTATTATATCACTCTCCTTGTGACTTCAAAAATAATTTCTGACTACATGTATAGTTTGTTTTTGTTTATTTTTTAATCAATTTCCCTTTAGACACAGGAAACGAGGTATGGGGATATTTTGAGGTTAAATATTTTCAGCACGCCAATTTAAATAGAGATACTGTATAGCTATTGCACAAATTAACAAAATGTGTGTGTGTGTGTGCTCTTGTACTTGTGCATACAAGATTTTAGCTGAGTTTTCTCTACTTATCCACCCTGAATGGTTGTTAACTTGTAGAAAAAGATATCCTGAACATTTTAGGCCTTATTTTAGAAATTTTTAGGTGAGGTTTGAAAACTCCTTATACTTATTTTGGAAGAAAATAAATTGATTTCATAGACTATCCTTCCATTTCCTAACTCAATATAGGTGTAAATTAGATAGAGTTCAGATTTTTAAACTTGTTTATTCCCTGACCCTCAACCATTCCCACTTTTCCCCATTCCCCAATAGAGCTTCAAGGAGAATCAATATCACATAGTTGGGATGCGTTTAGGAAAGTTAGTTATAGGAAGAATCAACTCCCATGAATCTAGCCCCAAGAGTAAAACGGAGTGATAGTAGCACATACCTTTTAAACTTGTAGATCAGAAACATAGCCAGACCAACAAACACCACCGACAAGAGCATGAGCATGGCTGAGCTGCTGCGCCCAGCACTGGAGTCCACCAACGGGGCTAGGAGGGAAGAACATGCTCACTTGGAAGCTATTAGCTGAAGAGTGAGTACCCCTTGGAGAAAGGAGGCCAGCTAGGTTCCATCTGGATATCCAGTCTCCAGTTGCACTGCTCACTACCTGGGCACAGGATCCCCAGTTTCAATGACAAATTGTATTTTAGGTGCTGGGGGCAGAAAAACCATTTCATCACAGCTTTTTCTGGAAAGTAAATGTCTCTGCTCTTTTGGGAGAGATTTGCTGCTCTGGGTATAAACTGAGCAATGTGTGTTCAGGCAGCGGTTCTCAACCTGTGGGTCATGACCCCTTTGGGGGTTGAATGACTCTTTCACAGAGGTTGCCTAAATACATCCTGCATGTCACATATTTACATTATGATTCATAGCAGTAGCAAAATTACAGTTATGAAGTAGCAGCAAAAATAATTTTGTGGTTGGGGGTCACCACAATATGAGGATCTGTATTAAAGGGTCTCAGCATTAGAAAGGTTGAGAACCACTGAGGTAAGGAGAGTAGAAGAAGGAGGATGCGAAAGTCCTGTCTCTTAGCCTGAGTGTCCATTAACACGAATACAATTAGCTCAATGGGGACTTTGGATTGAACACTGCTGCGATGTTTCAGTCTCTTCTTTTACACGGCTCTGGTGAAACATTGCTGCATGAGCACATCTGGAATCTCCACATCTGCAAACTCTTACAGCAACAAGGAACATTTAGCAACTAGGCTCTCCCAGAGATCCAGCAGTGGATGCCCAAAGGGACATGCCTCCTTTTATTACTTTTACAAATCAACCAACTAGAGTTGATCCCTGTTTCAACATAATCTTCTGCATTGTACATAGAAGGGTGTTTTAAAGTAATTTCATCTGGCCTCCCAATGAACATTCACAGGTTCCCAAAATCCCAGAAACTTAGAGAGTCCAAAGACTGCCTACTGTAATCCTGACTGTTTCAATATTTTTTGCTTTAAATTCAAGGTCCAAAGAAATTGTAGGTTTTCTCCAATAGCAAGGTCATTTCTAAGAAAGTCTTCTTGTCACCGCAACAGAAAGCCTTGAGAAAGGTGTAATTAATCTTTTTTAATCCTCACCATGCAAAAGAGCTCTACCTCAAAGCCATTTTCCAGGCTTTATGGAGAAGTATTTGCTGACTATCTCCTCCCTCTTCTCTCCAGGCTAACAGATCACCATACCCACTTCCCCCTGAATCCCAACGGGCACTCACCTAATGTCAGCTGTGTGACATACACAATGACTTGAACCCCTGGCTTCAGTTCAAACTGGACCAAGTTTTGGTTTAGAGCATTAAACAACATCTCCACGATCTAAGGAGAGAAAAGAGAGAGGCTTCATGGGAAGGTGTGACATGTGACAATGCTCCCTCATAGAGGAAGAGACCAGGGCTCATAGGCAGGAAAATGACCGTGTTCCGTCAGTGGACATGCTATTGGGACATCTTTATTGATTTGGGTCTCCTGGAGCCCTGTGCAGCCAAAACAGTAGTCGGAATCATTCGCTTAGACTGGAGAGGACAGTGAGACAAAAAGCTATGTCCCAAGTCAGATTCAAGTTGATAATAGACATTGATGTTTCATTCAACTCCTAGTTCAATGCTCTTTTATTCATGCCTTTGAACTTAACATAGAAAAACTTGTGGTGGAGTCCAATGAAAGAAAGTCAACCCATCATTAGTTCTTTAATCTGATCAAGCAATGCACACTGGGTAGAGAAGTCCCTGCCAGGATTAAAGCAGACATGGATACCCCAGCCCGCTCCTCTGCGTTGTTTTCTCCCTTAGAGACAATGGAAGGCAGACATCAAAGCAGAAGCTGCCTCCTTTTTATAGGATAATTTTTCCTCTTTACTTCTCCCCAGCAAGTCTCAGAACACATAACATCGATTTAATCACTCCGTAATTCCCACACGGAAGCACAGGCAGACTTAGGCTGCTGTCCCTCACACTAATCTCGCTGTTCGCGCCTTAATACCACAGCTGCTATTTGTCACTGTAATTACCTATTTATCTAAATGGATGGATATTGTAGCTTCTAAATATAATTCACACATGCCACTTGCTATTTCAGAAGAAAGAGGTCTTGGAAAAGTGATGTATGCATAAGCTGAATTTATTTTTGCCTAAGTTAACTGTGCAACCCTGAAATGCAAGGATCAATTTCATTTCCCAGAGAAATGACTGTAATGACATCTATGCTGCTTGAGAAGGATTGAGGATGGATGTGGGCAGGGGGTGATGGCCAGGTGAGCAGCAGAAGGACGTGGAAGATGTTTATACAGTGATTACCTCATATGGGAACAAATGTGGTTGATTCATGCTGATTTTTAGCAGCCTCAGTCTCACTTATTTTCACCTTTGACTTGGCATCTGGGGAGGCAGGGAAGGGTGGAGCAGAGTACAGACACCAAGACCCCATGGATCAGGAGTGAGAGGGAGAAGCATGGGACTGGCCAACTTCTTTATTTCCTGGTCTGTGTGCAGATCACAGGAACTATAGGCCCCTTCGGTAAGGACAGTAAATCACAATCTCATGGGAAACGCAGCTTCCTTAGTCAAAGCAAGCTGAGGCAACCCATCTCTCTCCAAAGAAACATGGTCAAAGCAGTTTCTTTCCCCCCCAGAAGCAGAACTTAGATGACCAGGATTTTGAAAGATAAGAAATAGAGAAACTCAAATTCCTCTCTTTCTTACCCACATCCCTCTCCTCTGGGACAAGTCACTGGGTGTGAGATAGTAGCAAGTCGAAGGACTGGCAACTGTTGGAAGGCATGATGCTGATTGCTCCAGCCTATGTGCATCTGTGTTGATTTGGGGTTGGGCTGATTATTTTTCAAAGCTTTGAGTAATGGCGCAATAGTGACAGGCTGATGGGCCCATGGGAGAGACCCCGTCTCCCTTTTTGGCTGAAATTAACTTTGGGTCCCCTTACAGTGTGAGGTACAGGCAAGTGTTCTAGACAAGTTTGCCTTCACTTACTTGCTCCAGGTCCTCTTCATTGCCTTTCCGCCTCTCCGTCAAGTTCTTTGGGGGGAGGATAAAGAGCTCTGCTGAAGTTGGGAGGCCAGGGAACACAGCAACCAGGATCTGGTCTTCCGGGACACTGGTGACCTGTAGAGATGCGTAGACCGAAGAGTGAGGTCCTAGCCTTCCCCAAGTCAACAACAAGGAGCAGAATATGCACAGATATGTATTATATAGGTGCAGTTTTTGAAATAAAATTTAATCCTTACCTGAGGATATGTTTTTATTGATATTTAGAGAGAGAGAAACATTGGTGCATGAGAGAAACATTGATTGGCTGCCTACCATCCGTGCCCCAAATGGAAATTGAACCCCAAACCTAGGTATGTACCCTGACTTGGAAACAAACCCCCGATATTTGGTGTATGGAATGAAGCTCCAACCAACTGAGAAAGCTGGCCAGAGCTATAAGACTTCTTTTTATATGTTTTTTAAATGTAGCACTTCAGGCCCAGGTTCCAACAGACTCCAAGCTTTCTTTCCCCAGCCCCCTAGAAGTGCTTACTTTCGCTACCTCCTCTGTTCTTACATTTTTGCTGAAGCTAAAATACTATCATAAGTGATTTTTAAAGTATTGTTTGCTAGGAACATTTGCAAAAGCCCTCCCCTCCACCCCCCATATTTTGTTTTTCTGCATGTAGGGAGTTCTGGCTAAAACATGAACAGTCTGGCTGCAAATGAGGAATAAGAAGTTATAAACAAACATGGGAAATGCAAATGAAAGAAAAAAGCAGAGCAGCACTGGTTTTCACTTACTAAAGCAGCATTTTTTATTAACTTGAACCAGCTAATATTGGTGAGGCTTTAATTAAGAGGTCCCCTCGTTTGTTGCTGGCAGCACTAAAAATTGATACATATTGTGCCAATTTGGTTTTCAAAAGACTTACTTGGAGGCCATAAAAATTTTCATACCCTTCATTCAATAACTGTAACTTGGGGTGTTTGTCCTACAGAAATGATCTCAAATATAGGAAAAAGGGGCATATGAAGAAACACTCATAACTTTATAATAGCAAATAAGTAGAAAAAAAGCGCAAACATTTGAAAAAAATTAAAGAAATAAATGATATCGTCAACCTGTTAGAATGTTACTCTACCATTAAGATGATAATTAGTACTGAGCCAACATGGAGAGACACTTATGCTAGCTGCATTCTAATCTATTTCCTTCTATTTCTTTGGTTACAACTCTATAAAAATAAAAATGTATAGGAATTAAAAAGCAAAACAAGACACTAAATGTTATGTTAAGATGCTGAGATGATGAGTTATTTTTTCTATTTCTTGAGTGTTTGGGAAAAGGATGATGTTGCTTTATGATAGAAACTTAAAAGTAAGCTTCCGTGTGAAAGCAATTTCTTGAAGAAAACAAAACTTCGAGTTTTCCCCCTATAAAGAGGATTGACTATTCTCTCCTAAATGTCTTTTATCCAGAACAACACTTCTTCTAGTGTCAATCTAAATATGGTAATATCGTTTTCATTTTGATGTAAATACCCACCTCCTCCCCTGACTAGCTCTGCAGGAAGTGATCTCCTCCATCTTAGTCTCTGGTCCCAACCCTTTCCAGAATATCAGCCCACTACATCTTTGGGACTCAGATCATGTCCACTGTGACAAATGAGTGCATCCACCTGTATGGTCTTTTCTCTGGTTGCTTCATATTGTATGTTTGCCAAGACATTCCCGGAGTGCTTTGTGGACACTCCATTTGTTTGAAAAATGCCTGACTGAGTAGAGACTCAATAAATAATTGCTGGATTGAACAAAATTGGAGGGGTTAGTTGTTTCCCATTTGATTAACACCAGAACTCGGGGTAGAGATTGGAGTTAACTCTCAGAAATGTGACAACAAAGAATGAGAAGTAAAAATCAGCAATCAGAGGCCTAAGATATCCACCAAGAGGAGAGGCATCCCCTTGGGACCTGAGTGGGCTTTGCCAGAGCCTCATGTCTTGCTGGAAGCTGTGACCCCGAGTAACTGGAAGCCTAGGTACCGAAGGACATGGAACAAGAAGGTCTTATCCTAACCAGTTAGAGGAAGCAACTCTCCAGGGACTGGACTGAGGACAAAATGCAGAGATTCACCCAGTGGAGTGAAGTGACTCAGCCTGTGTGTGCCATGGCTGCTGTGACCCTTTGTCCTAGGGAACTACAGTGTTGGGAAGCATCAGTTAGTTAGAGACCCTGGAGGGACCTTGGAGCTATGTGTCTAAGGTCAGTTAACCTCATCCAAACAGACATATGAGTGATTTGCTTGGTGATATTTAAGGCGGAGGGATCAGCTGGCATGGCTGTTTATTATTTACTAGAGGCCTGGTGCACAAAATTTGAGCAGTGGGGGGTAGGGGTGGGGAGGGGGACCCTTAGCCTGGCCTTCATTTTCTCACAGTCTGGGAGCCCTCAGGGGATGTCTGCATGATGGCTTAGACTTGCTCCTCGCCCCCCTGCAACGGGTCTAAGCCCTCAGTTGGACATCCTTAGTACTGCTGCAGAGGTGGGAGAGGCTCTCACCACCACCACTGCACTTGCCAGCTGTGAGCCTGGCTCAGGGCTTCTGGCTGAGTGGCACTCCCTGTGGGAGCACACTGACCACCAAGGGGCAGCTCCTGCATTGAGCATCTGCCCCCTGGTGGTCAGTGTACACCACAGCAACTGGTCTTTCCACCATTCGGTTAATTTGCATATTAGCCTTTTATTATATAGGATTAGGATTATTATTATTATTACCAAGTTATGGATTTAAAAGCTCATATGCTTTTAATAAATACAGTCATACATAATACAACAAAATTCTGGAAGTTGCACAGTCACAGTCATTTAGGAACAGCCTTATTTTCATCCCTCTCTATGAACAATCTCTGTAAAAAAATTTGAGGTGAAGTTCATCCTCTGAACAACTCCCTGTAGGAATGCTCATATATTGTTCTCTTTTACTTACTTGTCTTTCTTTCTGTGAGCTCCTTCTCCTTATCTGTCCCTGGAGCTTTCTCCTCTGTCTTGGGAGACATCAACATTCATGCCTGCCCCTGCCCCCACTCCTCCTATAAGGAGGGGATGGGGGGGGTTAGGACCTCCAGAGCCTCAGCTCCCACATCTCTACCTCAAGTTGTGCTTCTGCTTGATCTTAAGATCCTTATTTTCAGCTCTCCGGGTTATCTTAACCCAATTGTTTCTCATGGTCTCCAAACTTGTATGGAAGATCAAATCATTATTGTTCTTTCAGTATGCTTCTCCTGTATGGTCCCCACCTTGATTAATGGCAAGGCCATCTCTTACCTACCCTTCTAATCAAAGAGTCTCCCTCCTCCTTCTCATTCACACTACATATTATTGGCCACCAATTCTATTGTTTAATGTCCCAACTAAATGTTGAATCTTTCCTCTTTGGGATTTTATTATCTCTGACTAGGATAACTGTGATAGTCTTATAACTGCTCATCTTTTGTAAAATCTCTCCCCCACTCTATTCACTTCCCACCTTAGCAGCCCATCCTCTGTATTGCCACCAGAATGGATAATTGAAATATAACTCTATAGTCAGGATTTTTCACTAAAATAAAAAAACAACACATTTCACACTTGCCAGTGGCTATAAGAGGCACTTCAAACCCCTTCTAGCTTCTCAGACTCTTCATACACTGACTTAACCATCCTAGCTCTACATTAGCGACACTT
This sequence comes from Murina feae, assembly GCA_004026665.1. Taxonomy (NCBI): domain Eukaryota; kingdom Metazoa; phylum Chordata; class Mammalia; order Chiroptera; family Vespertilionidae; genus Murina; species Murina feae. The sequence goes on from PVJC01006554.1 coordinate 37,304, forward strand.
GCTCTTAAAATCTAAAGATTGGCTACACTAACTCTGCCATTTTCAAATGCACTGTGCTCCTTCAGTAGTCCATGGCTTCACACATGCTGTTCATTCTTCCTGAAAGATAGCATTCATTGTTAACTACTACTGATCCTTTAAAACAGTCCAGGTATATTCTCCAAAGACCATTCTCATAGTTCATCCGTATTTATTGAGTCATCAATATGTGCTAAGGCTGCATTTTTCTGATTAAAATGAATCTCACTTTTCTCCATGCTCTTTGATAATGCTGGCATGCCACTACCATAGACCTAGTTGCATGTTAGAACTAACCATGTTTTATTCATTTTATTCTAGTACTTAACTCTCAGCAAAGGGTTCATAAAACCCTTTCAACATTCTCTAAGGCAAATCTGACTTTGATTAACTCTACAAAATCTACTGTCATGCTCTATTTCCTCGCCTGTAGTCTTCTAATGGCTAACAGTGGTCTTGGAGTCCAAGTGTTTGATTAAGAAAACCCCTTGGGGGGAGTGTGGGGGGGGCAAGAAGCCAACCAAGTGAATGATAGTAGTGTAGACTCAATGAGTGGTCCTCATTATTTCATAAAATAGATCAAAGTCTTATATTAGAAAAAACTTGGGGATAAATATGGGGCCAATCTCCACCTTCAAGCATCTCTCTCTCTCTCTCTCCCTCTCCTCCCCTCCACCCCACCCACCCACCATCCCTCCATCATTCCTTAACCCTTCCATTTTCCTCCTTTCTTTTCACTTAAAATCCTAATCAAACTGTAAAATGGGAGGTTTTAACTCACGAAAATGTATTGTGGAGGAAACCATCTGGGTCTTTATTCATAAAGATTCCAGCAAATATAAAGCCAACTCACTTTAACCAGAGCTCTCTTGATGACATTGCCAATATCTTGTCTCCACTCGGGAATGTCAGGGTTGTGGTAATCCAGGTTAGGAGAGAATGACAACAGCTGGGACTGGAAATATTCTGCAAGAAGAGAGAGTGTGTGAGTGAGTGAGGCCAGGAGAGGGTGTGATAAGTGGGAAGACTCCACAATCACCATGCTTAGAGAAACCATCTGCTCTTTCATGTAGACTCAACTATAATTCCTTCATTCCAGCCTGTTTTTTGGTTTTTGAAAGAGTGTGGGATTTGATGACTGGAAGTAGATTTTATTACCTTTTTTTCTTAGTTCCTAAGATCTTAAGCCCTTCTTATAAAAGAATATTACCTGAAATGAAACGTAAGTATAAAACCCCAGGAGAAGACTTTCACTACTGTAGGTGGTATCATGCAGAGCCCATAAGAAAACAGTAAGTTGGGTTTAATGAGGAGAGAATATTGTACTCTTCTTTCATTTCATTTGTCCATCCTGCTAGCACTGCCTCAAGGGGCTAGAAAGGAAGTTGATACCCTGGATCTAGGGTGTACCTAATGTCCAACTTCTTTACCTGGTTGGTGGGTACAATGCTTTGTTCACTTTGTGGTAATTCATGAAGCTGAAACAATTATGATGTATACTTTTCCATATTATATTTACACTTAAATAATGTTAATTTAAAAAATCTTCTTGGTGCCCAGTGAGAGAGCCTGAGCATCAAGTTTGAAAGAGATATAAGAAAGGCCAGAGGAGCTACTACAACTTTTTAGAAAACCCTTGGGATACTGACTGTTTTGAGGGGCTTGAGGGAGGTTGCGTGGGACTATGGTGAAAGCACAATTTTACTTAAAATAAATTTAAAAATTAAGAATGGTTCTCCAGGATAGAGAGGTGGATAGTAGTCTCATTTATCACTCTTCTGCCTTCCTTCAACCTTACATTCTTAGCCTTATGTTCAGTCTTTACAGCCAATGATGTTAGAATCTCTACCAATAAAACAACAGTAACATATAGGTTGTCTGTAGCTCATCTCAGTACATGAACTATGAGCTCTTCAAGAGCAGGGACCATAGATGACACCTACCATTTTGAAATCACTGGTCCTGATCCTCACAAAGAGTGGGTGCTGCATGTGTGTTGTAGATACCTCAACAGGACCCCAGATCTAGATGGTTTCCTGACAGTTTTCCCAGCTGGGTTTTGTTTCAACTTCTGATAAGTCTCTCTCTAATGAGACCATTAGGTTTTGATGCACACACATTCCAGAAGACAACAGATGCCTATCTGTGCCCTGCATTTATTCAGGAGCAAGGTAGGAAAAAGGTTTAGATGCCCCTTGATGGCATATATCATTGTCCCATGGCCTGGTGAATTTCCAAAGTAGTCAGCAATTGTCACTAGGGTGGATTGGCTGGGTAGGAGGAGGCATCGCAATGACTATTTTCAGGGCTTACCATGAACTGCGATGTCTTTTGTGTCCTGGATGAGGGCATTCCCAGCGGCCACCTGAACAGTGATGGTGTTGGTTCCCTCTGCAAGGAACGTGAAGGAAATGCTGCTGTCCAAGGTGATGAGGGGCTAAAAGGAACAGAAAGACCAATTTAATCTTCTGTGAAATATGAACTTTCCACCTTCCTGTAAATCTTACACTGTCACAAATCTGCATAGCATTCACATACCCCAGGGGATCCTCACTTAAGAATGGAAAAAAGAAGATTACACAGCTCTCCCAAACTGTGATTATATCTTATACCCAGTATCTAAGAAGAGTATTTATAAAGTCTAAATGCACTGTACTCCTGAGAGATGGAGCTACAACTGGACACTCTGGATTTTGCATGTCATTCTATTCCTTCCCCTGGGGCAAAGGAAGAGTGACTTCTGCAACCTATTCCTATTGGCTCTGGAAATAGGAGATCATTCCTTTTCTCCAATATTCCATGTCACTTGTATCTTCATTCTGTTTTCCATGAACTCTAGACTATCCAGAGAAGTGACTGCATTTTAATAGCTTCGGTATCACCCGCCCTTGGCACACCATCTTCCATATAGCAGAATGTATCTGTAAGTTGGATGCCAAGTCATACTACTGGCTTTTTATTTTACTACATCTGTGCTTTTCACTGCAAGCCACTTCAATATTTTTTAATAGGCGGAAAACATATCCACATGTATGTCGGCGACCATTTTTTAAATCCTTTTGTTCTTTTTCTGTTTTATCTTCCTTCTCACAACAGATGGGGATTTGCCTAGGATTAAAAGAGAAACAGAATAACATTTTCCCCTTGCGAATTCGGATCTTGATCAAATCAGATGCTTATTGGAGAGAAGAGAATGAAGATCTTAAGCTTAAAGAGTTACTATTCAGTGGCCATGCTGAGGTCCACGCCCTGTCAAGTCCTCTGGTGTGTGCAAGGTAAGAAACAGGAGGAGGCTTGTCTAAGGCAGCTCAAAAGAAATATGACAAGCTGAGGTGAGCAGACTCCCTCTCTTCTCTGTGCCAGGACAACATTGGGATAGAGAATAAAAATGCTGGGGGATGCAGAGAGCTGCCCTTGAAGGGGCTGGTTGTCTGCCAGTGCTCACATGGCAAACCCATGCATCATAACTGAACATGGCTTAGATCTGCAGGCCAGGAGCTGCTGAGGCTCGGAGATGCAGCTTTCAGAGGGCATCCCTGCTGCAAGACTGTGATTCCTTCCTAACTCAGAATTTTCAGCAGGGCCTCTGAAATAATCATTTGATTTCTTCCGCTTTAAAATTCCAGAGATCCATCTCACGACCAGGATGATAGCTGAAGTTTGGCAGGATTAAAGATGTTGCTTTAAATTTTTGACACTCTTTCTTCTTTATTTGTGGAATGGAGGAGAGAAGTTGAATATGGAAAGGGCTATAGTCTTTCCTTTAACTAAGAGGAAAGCCAAGAGTTCAAGCATTCTTCCCCATGTTTATGGCTCTATGATGATGCACACCAGGGTGTGGCCTTATGAATTAAACAACTGAGGCACAGGTAGGGTCTGTGAAGTATTTCTTCAATGGGCCAATAGTGGCTGTTTGGTGTCCTGTGCTGCAAAGGAAGCTGAAGTCAAGTTGGACTCAGTGTAGCAATGTCAACCACGGAGGCAGAATAAGGGAAAAACAGGTCACCTGTCCCATAACAAGAACAGAGACATTAAACGTTGGCTGGTTTAATGAATGACCTTGGGTGACGTTTGTTCCCTTTCTGGTCCTTAGTTTTTATCTGTTAAATGAAGGCCTTGGTTTAGAAAAGCTGTGAGGACTCATTCAGCACCAAAATGGCTTTACATACACTTTCTACTTTTTCTACTTCCTACTGGTCAGCCCCTTGGGTTTTATTTGCCAGAGTACCTTCAACTGCTTCACCACCTTAGAAGAAGTTCAGTTTTACAGGAAATTGCAATAATCATTTCTAAAGTACCAGTACTATTTTACATTTTATGACTTAGAAATCTCGCTCTTGAAAATTTAATCAAGATAAGAGAAAATACAATAGGGTGGTAAAAGTCTGGGGTGGGGTGGGGATGGGGTGGAAAGCGGCAATGGGGGAGAGGGGGGGACATATGTAATATTCTCAACAATAAAGATGAAAAAGATAAAAGAAAATGTATGTCAAGAAACAAACAAAATGTTCATAGCAGTATATTCATAACAGCCAAAAACGAAAAACAGCCTAGGAGAATTTATCAGTAGAAAAATAAATAAAGAAACCAAAGTAAAGAACAAGTTTTGATGTACATAATACTATACATGAATCTCAGAACCACAAGAAGTGAAAGAAACCATACACAGGGGTGAGCAAAGGTAAATTTATGGCTGTTCATATAGAAAATATAGAACATACGAATAAATAACAAAAGAATAATAAATGCTGTGCTCTGCATACTTTCAAAAATAACCTATTTATGCCCACCCCTATTATAAAATAATTCATATTCATGGAATCATTTATACGAAGTTCTAGAACCGGCAAATCTAGTCTCTGATAAAAAAAAATATAGTGGTATTCTGGGCCCTGGGAGTGGGAGTTGAAAGAGAAGAAGCATGAGAGAGCTTTTGGAGTGACAGCAATACTTCATATCTTGATAGCAGTTTGGACTATAGGTAATGCTTTTGTCAGAGCTCAGGAAGTATATACTTCAAATGCATGCATTTAATTATTGGCACATTTTATATCTCTGTGGGGAGGGGGTAAATGAACATTGTTAATGACTTGCAAGCTAAAGCATTTAGGACAAAGTATATACGTGTCTGCCGCTAACTTTGAGATGGATCAAAAATTAATATTAATTAATAGATGGACAGAGAGATGGACAGATCAATAGACATATGATAAAACAAGCATAGTAAATGTTAATGTTAGACTACAGGTGGTGGGTATATGGATGTTCGGTATAAAATTATTTCAACGTCAGTGTATATTTGAAGATTTTAATAATAAAATATTGGGAAAGAAACAAAAAAGAATAATGAATGTGTTTTCATTTTTCTTGATTCTATGGGTTACTCTCTCTGACCAGGACTATATTACATTGCCCTTCCATTTTGACTGCCCTCAGCAATCTCTCATCTCTTCCCATCTCTCCCACCAGGATATTTTCTCCTGAAAAGTTGGGTCTTCAGGGAGCCATCGCTACCTCCATGCCATCTCCTTCAGCACTCGGTGGTCTGCATGGCCCCCTCTCTTTTCTCTTCACAATCTTATCTTAGACCCAGGTAGTTGATATGGCATCCCTTTCTGAGGGGACTGAAATTGCTCTTACCCCAGCAGATTTGATCTTTCCCCCATCCAGCTGCTTCCCTAGGAGATCCAGGGGCTAAGCAAGGACACAGAGCAGCAGGACAAGGAAATGTCATCCAAAGTGGGAAGGAGAATGGCATCTCACCATCCCACAGGGCCCTGCGCCACAGCAAACAGACTGTGCTAAAGGCAGCACCCAGTGTGGCAGGCCACAGGCTCCCGTGCTGGGGAAATGGCAGGAGCTCATTTTGTTCTCCAAATTGCTTTTGTTTTCCATCAGCTGTTATGGTATCATGGCTGCTATCACCTTCCTTGAAAAGCTGGAACACTCAACAGGATCCTTGAGCTCCTTGTGGGCCACTGATAGCTAGTGCTCAATGTTAAATTAAATCAAGCATTGAAGGTTCATTTATGAAATCTATTAGGCAAGCAGATGCGTTTATTAAGCCAGACCTCTTGTTAATCCCAGAAAATTGGTCTTTTCAGAGCCTCACAAATCCAACAGGCGTCCAGAAGGCTATTGACTTCTCTATCTCTGTGCTTTGTCCAAGCTGCAGGGCCAGCCCACTGCGAGGCTGCTTAGAATAATACCTCACGTCCTGCCTAGGCTGTGGACTACATCCCTGCCCACAGAGAATCCCTCATGTGAGACAGGTCCCTATTACCCACTGGGCCCAGCAAGAAACCGAAAAAGCTCTGAGTGACTACTTAGTTACAAGATTTCCACTGGACCAATGATATAGGGAATTTCAGGGAAATCTTTGCATGCAGCGTATACCAGTTTGCCAGACACACTAAGTCAAGTTAATATTAAATATTATGTGATTGGCACAATTTAAATGTATACCTTGATAAAAATGGACATCCAAAATTGAACAGACTATGCAATAAATATACTTAAAGCTTTCAGCTGATTACATAGTAAAGTGCAAAAGGGACTTATTACAAAAAGTGTAAAAGGCAGGATATGTAATTTGGGTATACTATGATGAGGATTATGTAAAATATCTAAAATACATACAAAAACAGAAGAAATAAGGCAAAATAGTATTGTAGAATATTATTTGTCACTATGGTGTTAATGTGAAAATTTATTTTGGAAAATAAAGTCCTCAAACACACGCACACACACACACACACACATACACACAGGCTCAAAACTCTTCTAAAGTATCTCAGTGTTTAAAGTATCACTATGAACCTGATTCTAGCTTCCATTAGTCTATCCTAAATTTGAGTTTCCATGACAAAATAAAAAGCATTAATTTATGTTATTCAAAGCCACGTGTTATCTAGCCTTTCCACCTTTTATTTCATTCTCTGGTTTCTGCATACATGTATCCTGTGTGTTGTCTGAATCTGTCTACACAAAACACAACCATGCCCAAAGCCTTTACATGCAAATCTCTTTCTCTTTCCCTCTTCAGTTCTTCCTCAGTTCTGCTGCTCCTGTAATGCCTGTTTAGGACCAACTTCACGCAGGACTCATTCCATAACCAGAAAACTCCTTGTCCACCACCTCTTAGGTGGCTGGACTGGGCTAGGAATATTACATTCTTTAGTATAGTGCCTTATCTGTAGTATCTAATTACCTTAGAGTATTTTTTAAATATATTTTATTGATCTTTTACGGAGAGGAAGGGAGAGGGATAGAGAGTTAGAAACATTGATCAGCTGCCTCCTGCATGCCCCCCACTGGGGATGTGCCCGCAACCAAGGCACATGCCCCTGACTGGAATTGAACCTGGGACCCTTGAGTTCCCAGGCCAACGCTCTATCCACTGAGCCAAACCGGTCAGGGCCTTTAGAGTATTTATAATATCTATTACCTTAGACTACCTGTTCTTAGATGTGAACTTCATATCCTCAACTACAGATTATATTTCCTAGAGGCAACAATTGGAATCTACACTGCCTCATATTCTTCAAAACATGTAATACAAAATATATGCTCTTGAAAAAGAGCCATAGAAATACTGACTCAATCCCACATCTCTCACTGATAGGTTCGTATATGAGTCTATATTAGGATTTCTTGAATGCTTGCTTATATCCCACGTTTGCCCACCAATCATTGCATGTATGTTCATCCTGCTTTCTGTGTGGAAATACTTTCCTGGAAGGCTGTGGCAATGTTATGTGGGTTCTTTGATTCCCAAGCGCACCAACCACAGGGCTAGATATAAAGGAGTGGTTATTATTTGATTATTATTGAGTGATGATTTAATCCAACCTGTTTAATTCACCTAATTACAACACACACACACACACACAAAAAAAAAAAAAAAACTGCCTTCCAGGAGTATTAGCCTATTTTCTCTGTAAAATGGGATTACTCTTTTATCAGAGATGTTCCAATAAATAAAATAGTATGTATAAAAGGACTAATACAAAGCAGTACTAGGAATAAAGACTTACATTAGGATTAGCTCCTTTTAAAGATCAGTTTGCTAGTCAAAGGGGATGAAATGGCTCTAAAATCAGAGCACTCACCATGACACCAAAGGCACTCATCATTTGTCAGCCAAAAGTGGAGCTCATTGGATTAATTACTGGATACTGTGGCCACCTTGATGTGTTTATGGCATGGTGCTAGGAAAAGCACTGAAATTATCTTTCAAATAGACTGCATAGCCGTTCTTGGAGGTGAGAAGGAAATCCGTGGAACCAAATCAGATTTCTTCCTGAGATGGAGAGGCTATTGATGCAAATGCTGAGCACATGCAATAGTGACTGGCATTTTCACGTGATTAGGTGTGTCCTAAGAGTTCTACAAGCTTTTCTTGACTCTCAAAGCAATATTAGGGGATAGTTACTACCCCAATTAACTCTCACACTGCCATTAGTTAGCTGAGGTCCCAAGAAGTTATAAGACTTAACCGAAGGCAGACAGCCAAGAATCTGAGTCTGGACTCCAACCCACTTTTGTCTTATTTCAAAACTACTCTATTCTAATGCCTCTTATGTATTAGTATTCTTTTGATTCTTTGGGAGCAAAAATAAACTAGTAAGACCTTGGTATTTGGGCAGCACTTCATGCTCACATTTATAGATGAATAATTCCTAACCAAAGAAATGCTTCACATAATCATAAATTTAAAAAACTATAGTGTCTTTCTGTAATTTAACAGTGTCCCTCTCCTAATATGGTGTCATATAGATTAGATAGATAGATACCTCAAATAGTAACTCGATGTTCATGGATTACATACTAGTATCCTCACTTCAAAGAAAACAAACAGTGAGGCAGGTGATTTGTTCAAGCTAACAAAGATAATCATTACAGAAATTGAAACTAGGCCCTCCAATCCCTTTGTCCACTTTTCTGTTTATTTATTAAATATGTATTAGATACTGTCTGGTCTGGTATCTCAGGTCTTACAATCAGCACTTGAAGAAAAAAAACAACGATAGAGAAATACCATGTGTTTGCTTCCTTGTAGGCTGCTGAGTAAATCACTGTGTTGATATTGACCAAGAACTGCACCTCTCACACACAGCAGCTTCTCAGTAAAAATCATCAGTAAATGAGCAGTAACAGAAAAATAAATTCCCCGGCGTGACAGCCAAAACCTCACATCATCACAGGAAAAATGAACTTAAAATTCTTCTCATTCTCACTTTCTTTGCCCAAATGATGTTTTATTTTTCCTTCACCCTGCATGACTGCTGGCTTTTGCGGTAGGATTGTAGGTCTGTAACCTCTGTGGAATGACTCTACATTGTAACTAATGTGGACTCTACATTGCAACTCCATGACCCTACAATCAACCAGCTGTTTGACCCTGGAGTGCCCATCTCACACAGGGAGCTGTACTTCTCTATTTTATTAAGTGGGGATTTTCTAAACTAACCTCCCTACCCACTGCCTGGTGAGTAATAATCCCAGAAATGCACAACATCAGTAGCCTAGGCTAAGAAATGGATCTAAGAAAATACAGCACAAATAATGCAAAGAGAAAAAGGGCCCATGAATCTAGTTCTATCTTTTATCAAACCAGTCTAACTCCCAGCTTTTAGGACAAACTAAAAAGCATCCATTTTGTGAATACTTAGTGTGTGCCAGGGAGACACACATTCTCTTACTCAGTTTGCACAACAACCAAAATGGCACAAGTATTATTATTTCCAAAGTGCAGTTGAGTGAATTAGCTTGTAGGTCAACTATCTCGACCAAACGTGCATAGCCAGCATGTAGCAGTGTTGGATCCTAACCTGGGGCCCTCTGACTCCTAAGGGGGTGGGGGGAGGTGGGGGCTGAAGTTCTCCTTGGTCGTCTTGAAACAGGCAAACAAAAACAGCATCGCCCCATTCATGTTTTAGAGGAATTACTACACCAACAAATGAATATGCATTGGCCCTTTTCTTAGATAGTCAGCATTTCCAAGTCTGATGGAATAGCTTTTTAAAATTATTTAAAAACTGAAGGTAGAGACCTAAGATGAGCAACACCAATCACACCCAAAAAGGAAAATGCAGACAGAAACATGAACAGAGAAGAACATTAAGTCCCTAAATTGAGGGAGCCCCAGCCTAATTGCTCCCGGATTGTGTTATACAAGTGCAATGCTATTTTATATAACTGTCACCACTACTAGGGACTGCGAGCAGGGCGTAGCTGCAAAGTCCCCTTTAGTGCCTTTCTTTGTGACTCGGCGACATCATTCCATGCCTAAGAAGAACCCTGGCCTTCAGAGAACACCTAGAAGGTCTGGAGAAGGATTCTTGCATGCACTGCCCCATTGCTCTTCACAGCCTTACATTTAAATATCTAATCCACATTTTTCAAATGGGATCACTTGATCTCAGAGATATTATATAGCTAGTGGAAAGGCTAGGATTAAAACACATGGAGCAAAGGACGTTTTAGAAATATTGATCACAGGAGCAAGAACAACCAGATTTATATAGTTTCTCAAAGTACTCTTTCTTCCTTAGGGTTATTTGAACTTTCCTTGCTATAATGAACTAGAGAGTTATGTCATATTCAATTATGCAGACTCACAGCTGCAGAAAGTACATCCTCGAGCCCACATCCCCAGTGTCCCTGACATCAACCCCGAAGCTGGAGCCAGGAGCACTCAGTATAGATCACATCAGACACAAGGCAGAAAGGGCCGAACCTTCGTGCTATTGCCAAACCACCAGAAGTAGGTGAGAGTCCCCAGCTGACTGGGCCACACGACAGCACTGATGTTGACTTCCTTATTTCTTATGGCGACAAATGGGACTCGGAGGTGAACGTGCTCCACAGGACCTAAAGGAACAAGGAAAACCATGTCAGTGTTTAAATTCCTGAAATAGACAAACATTATCACACTCCCAGATTTATATTCTTAATCGTCATTACCTTCATCTATAAGAAAACAAGGTTCAAAAACTCACACACATTGAGGTGTGTGTGTGAGAGCACGTGTGTGTGTGTGTGTGTGTGTGTGTGTGTGTGTGTGTGTGTACTTGAAATGAAGAACTGCCTCTAATAGAAAAATCAAATCAGGCTTAGATTGTTTGAGTAACATTTGAACTTAATTTACATCTGATGAGCCAAACCAGAAATGCTTATGAAACTCAAATCCAAGGCCAAAGCTAGTTTACTAGACACTGAGCCGAAAGATAGGAAGAAAAACAGCAGTCAGTTTCATCTCTGACCATTAGCTGGTGTAGTGATTCAGGGTCAGTGCGTTGTATAGAGGGCTCCTCCATTATTCTCAATTGTTAATTGTTCCATCTCTTCAACCAGGAACCATTGTGCCTGTTATCCGCAATACTCAGTGGTTGTCACTCAGAAGCCCACCAGGTTGTTTAACAAAATGGAAAAAGCCCATCTCCCTAAACTGAAGGAGAAACAAATGCCAGGCTCCCAAATAATAGTAAGAAAAGGCTGTTTGCGAAAAGTTGACCAAACATTTTTTTTTCCTCAGAAAACTGAGATAAGCAGAATCAAGTTCTAAGAGAACATACAGGAACACACTCTGTGCATAATAAATGAGAATTTTAATTAAATTCATCCCCCCCAAAAATGAGCAGAAGATATTAATATAAAATATTAATATGATAGTATTGCATCTGTGGGGTAGATATGCTATTTAACTGTCTTTGGGATTTTCTCCTCCACCTTTACCCCTTCCTCCCTCTCTCCCTCTCTTCTTACCTTCCTTCCTTGCTTTATTTTTTTCTCTTTTCCTTCCTTTCTTCCTCCCTCCTCCTTTCCCTTCCTCATATCCTTCCTACTTACTCAAATCCAATTAAAATCTTCCAATTATCTGTTCACCCTAAGAGTACCTTTTCCCAGTTTTCACTGCCACAGTTTGATTAGTGAAATAACTAGAGGTCACAGCTGCAGCAATGACATCAGTAGCCTGGGGACCTTAGTGTCTCCCATAGGTGGGACACTTTTCCAGCTACCTCACCTTCACTATTGGAGACAGGCCAGTTTAAATGGAAAAAATGACATGCAAACAGATGGATGCTTCCCGTTTCTGCTCTGGTTCAGATGTAGCTATGTGATTAGTGCCTCTATGTAGAGGTTTGACCTACATAGACCATTACTCTGTCCTAAAAATAAGAACCAATATTTGCCCTGCCTTCCTTATAGAAATAAGAATATATGAAGGTGATGGATGGCTGTTAAAGTACCATGTAGTAGGTTATAGGTTGGCACTATTTCAATGCCCACCACCATGACCACCGTGGCAGCCCTGTTTCTGGGAATCTTTGGGTAGACTTTCCTCTGAAGACACGAGGAAGTCCTCTGGGTCTCACTGGGCCCATTTTGTGTCGTAGGTAAATTGACATTGGAGGAGAAGGTATTTGGACATGGACTGATGTTTGGATAATAAAAACAACCAGGTCTGTTTGCCATTGTCCAGAGTCTAGTGGTCACCAACCTTTCAGACCTCATGGAACACCAGTGGACCACTGGTTGGGGGCCGCTGGTCTAGACTATACACTCTGAATAGTCAACAAATTTTCAAGACTCTCATCTCTGCCTACAGCTCTCTGACCTGACTTCAGATGTATAGCACATCAAGATTTCTTCCAGCAAATAATTTGAACCTTGTCACTTCAAATATACCTTTGGCTAAATGTTTAATTATTTTCAATAAGGAAGTCTGTTCAGTTATGTTTTATGGTTTCATTGTCAGTGAGAATAAAAAAACACACGGTGTAAGAAAACACTGGCTACTTTTACTGCTTTCTGGACTCATTTTTAGGAGTTTACCTGATTTATCTCTTTCTGTTGTTTGCATTTTACTAATCAATGGGGAGAGAATGATGCAGTGGGAAGAGTCCCTGGCCAGCTCATGTCCAAGGAGGGAGGTGAGAGATCTGTTTCTTCCATTAACTCCTCCGTTTTTCTCCATGTCCAGATGCAAACCCCTCATTCTTCCTCTTGACCGTCAATCCTCATGTCCTCCAAGGAGAATGGCCTGGAGCCCTTTCTCCTGGCCAGCTCATGGGAACCCTGGGCTTTTTCACAGTTAAGGGATGAGGTCATTATGACTTGTAGTCCTACATATTCTTGTCAGCCTGCTGTCACTCAGAGGTCGAGGCTTATGTTGCCAGGAGACCATGATGCCCAAGGAGACAAAAGGAGATCTTTCCCCTAATCCCACACAACGTAACAGGGATGAGGCTCCCATGAATTACAAAACCATCAAATATGGTCCCATTTATTCCGCTTCACATTTAAGTAAATATATCAAGTAACAACAATAGATAGTAGCTATTTAGTGTGAAGAGCCTGAACCAGAAGCTTCAGGCTTTAACCTAGAGACAGACCACAGAACAGGGAGAAGAGAGCTGAAGGAATTCAGAGAGAGCATGGCACGTACCTAAAATGGTCACTGTCAAAGAGGGCTCTGTGGGATAAAAATCTAATAATCTGTGCGAGATTGGTTATTATAGGCAGCTTACAACTACTTTTGTTAGCTAATGGCCCAAGGTGAGGCCAACAGCAGTTTCTGCTATAATAACTGCCTGGTAAATGCAGCCATGATTGATTTGGAGGGAATTATGAGCACAATAAAAGTTTCAAGGAACATTTCCTCCTTCATGCACATAACCCACAGTATAAGCCTGTTCCTTGTTGTTGTGTGTTTTTGTTTTGTTTTGTTTTTGCCACTAAGACACATCAGTCTTGCTCCCTGCAGTCAAGGCTCATTCTTGCCACAATTAGGAACATGGGTGGGCCAGTCCTTGGATTAAAGGATTTTTTTTCTTTGTCTTCATTTTTAAATGCAGAGAAGTGTTGGGCAGAAAGTGAATAAGAACTTAATGCAGTTTCCCCTTGAACTAAATGGTTTTGAACTATAAGTGTCCATTTACAAATTGTATTGAATTTATTGGGGTGAAATTGATAATAAAATTATATAGGTTTCAGGTGTACAATTCTATAATACATCATCTGTATATTGTATAGTATGTTCACCACTCCAAGTCAAGTCTCCTTCCATCACCATTTATTCCCCCTTTACTCTCTTCCATTTTCTCCACCTTCTTTCCCTCTGGTAATCACCATACTGTTGTCTATGTCTATGAGGTTTTTTTTCCCCCATTTGCTTAATCCCTTCACCTATTTCACCCAGTCCCCCATGGTATGTCTTCCCTATGACAGCTGTTAGTCTGTTCTCTGTATCTGTGAGTCTAAAAAAAAATAAGTTGAAGAAGATACAAATAAGTGGAAGCATATACTCTGTTCAGAGATGGGAAGAATTAAACCATTAAATTGCCCATACTACCCAAAGCAATCTATAGATTCAACACTTCTTATAATGATGTCAATGGTATAATTCACAGACCTAGAACAAATATTCAAAAACAATATTTCTTCAAAAAATTTAAAATGGAACTCCTATTTGACCCTGTGATCCCACTTCTGGGAATATATCCCAAGAAATCAGAAACACCAATCAGAAAGGATATATGCATATTTACCATAGCTAAGATTTGGAAACAGCCTAAGTGCCCATCAGCAGATGAATGTATTAGAAAACTGTGGTACATCTACACAATGGAATACTATGCTGCTGTAAAAAAGAAGGAATTCTTATCATTTGCAGCAACATGGATGGAACTGGAGAACATAATGCTAAGTGAAATAAGCCAGTCAAAAGAAAAATACCACATGATCTCACTCATTTATGGATAATAAAGACCATTATAAACTGATGAACATAAATAGATACAGAGGCAGAATAGCATTGAACAGACTGTCAAACCACAGCTGGAAGGCTGGAGAGGTTTGCAGGGGGGGGGGAGATAAGAGATCAACTGAAGGACTTGTATGCATGCATATAAGCATAATCAATGGACATAAGACAATGGGGTGGGGGTAGGGGAGGCTGGGAGAAGGTTGGGGAAAAAAAGGATACATATGCAATAATCCTTGTAATACTTAAGCTTTAAATAAAACAAAATTAAAAAAAAATTGAAGCAGGCCTGAAGGGGAGGCCTTAAATAAATGAAGTAAACTACAGCTAGATTCTGGCTACTTATCTAGTCAATGCTGAACTTTTAAGACACCAATTGCTGGTCAATTAATTGATAGCTTTATTAATAAAAAATAAATAACATGATTTAGAAGTTTACATACATACGCACACAAAAAGAATGTATATGGAACCACACAAGATCCTGAGCAGCTACAGCAATCTTGAGAAAGAAGCACAAAGTTGGAGGAGTCACGCTACCTGATATCAAACTATACTACAAGGCCACAGTAATCAAAACATCATGGTACTGACATAAAAACAGACATATAAATAGATGGAACAGAATAGAGAGCCCAGAAATAAATTCACCCTTTACAGTCATTTAATATTTGACAAGGGAGGCAAGAGCATACAATGGGGTAAAGATAGTCTATTCAATAATTGTTGGGGAAAATTGGACAGATACATAGAAAAAAAAGGAAATTAGACCACCTTCTTATAAGATATACAATAATAAACTCAAATTGGATTAAAGACTTAAATGTACAGACCCATTCATACATAAATTTTTAATAAATATATACAATTACTAAATATGTATTTTCCTTACGATTTTCTTAATAAAATTTTCTTTTCTCTCACTTTTTATTGTAAGAGTGCAGTAGATAGTACCTATAACATACAAAATATGTATTTAATCAATTGTTCATGTTATCATAAGGTTTCTGGTGAACATTAGGCTATTAGTAGTTAAGATTTGGGGGAGTCAAAAGTTATACATGGATTTTTGATTGCACAGTGGTTTGAAATCTTAATCCCTGTGTTTTTAAAAGTCAAATCTAACTGCTATCACATGTTCCATTTATCATGTGCCAAGCTGGATGCTAAGTAGGATTTTGCACACTGTGCAGACATGTGTTAACAGACCTGAAATTGCCAGCTCTTTCAAAAGATCTATGTGCAAGACTGGTCCTTGACTGGCATCTGGGAACTTGGGCCTGGGGGTGTTTCCAGTCAACAGCTAACGGATAAGAGTGTCTAGACTGTTTCGCCAACAATATGGTTTGTTCTGAACACCTGCTTTCCTCTGGGAGTCTCGACTTTTGGTATATACTAGGCAAAGGATGCCTATTTGATCAGAATCTAATAAAACTCATGGATACTGAGTCTCCAGTGAGCTTCTCTGGTAAACAGCCCTTCACACACATTGCTACAACTCATTGCTAGAGGAACTGAGCATGCCCTGTGTGACGTCATGGGAGAGGACTCTTGGAAACCTGTGTCTTGTTTCCTCCAGACTTTGTTCTATGAGCCTTCTCTCTTCAATGATCTTGTTTTGTCTCCTTTCACTGTAATAAATCATAGTCATGAGTATGACGATAAGCTGAGGCTATGAATCCTTCTATGGAATTGGCAAACCTGGGGGTGGTCTTGGGGGTCCCTGACACTCACATAATCCAATTTGATTTTATAGCTTCTCAATAATTTAAGTATTAAAGATGAGAAATCAGAGGTTTGAAAAGACCAAGAAAGTTGACTGATATTAGACATTTAACAAAGGGATATAATAAGAATTATCTTCCCCTGCCCTTCCCCCAGCTGATCTGTTGCCCCCCCCTCTCTGTCCTTGTTGCTATAATTTGATACTCTGTTCGATGCTGCTCTGCCTCTGTATCTATTTTTGTTCACCAGCTTATAATGGTTATTATTATCCATAGATGAGTGAGGACATGTGGTATTTTTCTTTCATTGACTGGCTTATTTCACTTAGCATTATGTTCTCCAGTTCCATCCATGCTGCCGCAAATGCTAAGAACTCCTTCCTTTTTACAGCAGCAGCATAGCATTCCATTGTGTAGATGTACCACAGTTTTCTAATCCATTCATCTGCTGATGGGCTGGGGGAAGGGCAGGGGAAAAAAGAGATATATGTACTAATCTTTGTAAAACTTTATGTAATAAAAAAAAGAATAAAATAGAAAAAAAAGAATGGACAAGATGATGTGGAATAGAGTGGAAATAGAAAGAAATATAAAATTGTCAGCAAAGAGCCAGGCAATTGAGTGTCCTAAGACTATGCTGAGAAAGGAATAAAGCAGAATACTCTAGAAAACATGTGTGAGTATGAAGAAGGGAATGAATCTGACATATTTGTGTCTCTGAATTTTATTGCATTAATGTTC
>PVJC01006555.1:0-54492 GCA_004026665.1 Murina feae
CTGATCTGTGACCAGCCCTTTTATACAGTCATTCAAGGTAAGGCCAATGCCATCATTTCTACTGATAAAACAGTGTTTTGCTAGCGTAGCAGATAATTCTAATGCTATTATTCTAGAATTGTAACTAGAGAGTATTCAAAGTCATTAATGTGGTCATCTGTGTTGTTGGCCCTTATTTTCAGTGTACTGAAATCCAATTTCTGCTTTGAATACAAGCCTAAAATGTCCACATTGTATCATTGAAACAGATGTCAATTTGATAAAATCACTTTTGAATCCATCAAAGAGCTGAGCCGAGGGCAGCCATCAAGTCAAACATGACTGCCTTGATTGCTTGGAGATGAGGCATCCCAGTCCCTTTCAAATATGAGGCCATGCAATATACTACCTTTAAAATGGCCTTCCGCCTTCTGGTTTTCTAACTTCTAAGTGAAAAATCTTAGCACCTAGAGGGGGTGGGGAATACCCATTGAAATAGACATTCAGAATATAATTTATTTTGAAGGAGGGACTGAGATGACAGTAGAAGGAAACGAAAAGATCAATGTTAACTACCAACTGAAATGGCTTCCACATATGCTCCTTAGGAGCCAGAAGTTCTTCCGCGTCACAGCTCCTCCTGTGGATATGAAGGGATAGCTTCACACCCTCTGGTGAATGCTGTCACCCTCCTCACCAGGCACCCCTTTTCCGGACAGCACTCCAGCTACTCACAGAAAAGGGAGTCCAATCTCAGTGATTACTTAGATTGTCACACTGACCAACACTAACTGGATTTTTATTACCAGGACTTTCACCTCCAGTGCCTGAATTACTTTGAAGATAGATCAAATCAAGTAATATTAAGTAGCTGCCTTAATTTAAAAAAAATAGAGAAATGAATGGATCATGATCAGTAAAAATATTTCAGTATTTCTTTACAAGAGCACCATCTATGAGAAGAGGAAAACGTATTTCAATCCAACTGAACGGTTAGGTTTTTAAAGTAGTAGCTAGAAAATACTGACAGGAGTGAGAAGTGAAACTGGAAACATACCCGTGGGGAAAAAAACAAACAAACCCAGAAACTTATCAAAACAAACAAAAAGGAATCAATAACAGAGTTCTACAGGATCATTAAGAGTATTAGCACATGGCCAAGAACCAAAATGCATCAATTATAGCACATTATGTCAACTCGTGAGTTAAAATAATTGCGTCATTGAAATATTTTTGAAGTTCAATTTAGTGTTTTAGGAGATGAAGAATCGTTATGTAGTTTGGGTAGAGCTTTTAAGAGCATTTAAATTATTTCTGATAGAGGTTTTAATTTTCTTGAAATTCACATATAAAGAATGAACCTTTCTCTAATGCTGCAGAGCTAATGAGATATTACTGTGTGTGCCTCTGAATGTGCAGGCACATATTATTAAGGCAGTTCAATTCCGCTGAAACACGGCCAAAAAGTTATGCTCTGTTCTTACACATGTTTATTCTGTGAGGTCTAATGGGGACAGGAGTGGCTTGTATGGTGCCTTGAAATAAACTACCATCAGAATACTTCTCACCTCTTTAGCTTTACTGTAGCCTTCATGGAGATAAATCAGAAACTCTGCTTTAAAAAGCATACCATCATTTTTACCTAAGAATTTGACCCTTTTTCCCAAGGCTGTGTATCACTAGGACCAGCTTCACAATATGCAGCCAACTCTAATGCAACATCTGAGGGTAGAGGGAGAGTTTGTATGGCCACAAAATATCTCTCCATATTGCCAATGACAAAGTGAGTTCCTTTTTAAAATTAATTCTTTGGGCTTTAAAATGGTTTGGTCTAATAAGACACATCTTATTAGAATGAAAACACCCCAGGGACTGGAGCATTTTCTTAAGCTGTTATTAGTGTCCTCATTAGTGGTATTTAATTGACAGCCAGCAGACATGCCTGAGGGAAGACAGGGTCTGGAATGATGAGCAACCTTGGAGTCACAGTTTGGGCCCAGGATGGCCTTAATAATTCTATACTTAGAATAACACTGAGCTTCCTCCTCTTTATTTCACTTGACTGTTTTAGGTTAATAGGCTCCCTTTGTTGGTCATTGCCTTCTAGGTTTCTTACAGATCAACCACGATATATTTGAATATACCAATTTAAAGATAAACCTGAAGCAAGCTGTCTTTGTTTCCACTATTTTATGGTATATTTAGCTCCCTGTTAAGCTTACTTTATAGAGCAACTTGGAGCTGGAAGAAAATTTTAAAATTAAACTGTTGTCATATATCATTTATTTTTATTTTTGAAAGTAATATCCCTCTAGCATTTTAAAAGTAATGTAGTATTACAAAGCATAGGGTGAAAAAGTGACCGTGAACTCTACAGTTCTTCCCTAGCCCTGATGTAAGAATATATCAGTTCAATATTTTAACTCTTTAACTGTTTCTTCTTGTATTTTCCTCCATGTTTCAGAATAGTGCCACTTTAGACCAGGCAAGATCTGGTTCCAGGAAAGTGGCCTGCCCTCAGATCACTCCTGCTAGATAATGCAAACATTTTTTTCTTGGGATCTTATAAGATTTAGCTGAAACAGTTGCTCAACTTTCCCCTTTCAAACCGGCCAATAGGAATGCAGAGGAAATGACCCAAGTCCAAATTAGGCTAACTGCATCCTACCCCCTGTGCAACCAAACCCTGGCCCTTCCCTCGACCAATCAACAGGGGCCGCACACGTTACCCCACCCACTACTTCCAGACCCCCTATAAAACCTTTGTTCTCCTGAAACACTTTCTCTCTCTCTCTCTCTCTCTCCACTGTGTTGGTGAATGCTGAAGAAGGGAGCTCGTGCTAGCACGAATAAAGGTTCTTTGCCTTTGCATCGGGCTCGGCTCCCTGGTGGTTTTGGGGGATCCTGAATTCTGGGCATAACATCAGCTACCATGATGCTGCTGACTTGCTGATTTGGGTAAGTCTTTCATTTCTGTCAGACACAGGACAAGTTCAGACCTTGCACTACCATCTCTTTCCTGTTGACACTTGGCCTAGAGCCCCATTTATGGGCCTGTGCAATGAATTGCCACGAATCTGACCCATTCGTGTTCCAGTCATCCCACTGTGTCAGGTCTACAGCCACCAAATGTGTGTGTTCCTTATCTCTGGTACTGTCCAGTGCCAGGCAGTCCTGCAGAAGTGGCTGTGCCATCTCCTCCAAGGGTTCTTACAACTGTTATTCCATAATACCAATAGGCCCTTCTCATCAATTCCCTTGAATTGCCTCCCAATGGATGAGGATATACATGCTCCAGAGACAGTCTTTGCCTGTTCTAGAGAAGAGAACAACAGTCCTTCTATGAATGAGATTACTCTTCTTCCTTGGCCCAGCTGCCCTCATTTACCTTCTCCTGGTGGTAGTGGATAGAAGGCAGAGGTATGGCCAACATCAGAGAGATCCCATCCTAGGAAGACAGGCATTGTAGTTCGAAGTAGGCCAGAAAAGACATAGTTGAAGGGTGTTGTTACACATTTACGCTATACAATTCTGAATTGTAAGTTTAGCAAAACCAGAAAACTAATTCATTTATATACTCTTGTGTACTTTAGATAAGACCTTCCTCTCTGATCATTATCAATGTAACACCCCAGCAGGGTCATTGAAAACCAGTATTTATAGAAAGTAACGGTGTAACCAGCATTAAAAAGTGGAATTAGGGAACTGTAGAGCAAGACATATTATGTCAATAAAACCAGTTTTGGAAGAAACATTGTATAATGAATAATAACAGTATTGCTGGCTTTCTTTGCATGAGGGTGGAAGGGTGGAAGGACTCAAATTAGTCAGAACAAATAGCAATAAAGAACACGATGCTATGGTTTTTGGACCTGAACAGGAAGAGATGAAAGCTGGACACTATCACACTTCTAAACATGTAATTACCTCTTCTCAACAACTGAATCAAATCCTTGCATGAGCTCATGAATTTTGTCACACATTTTAAATCAAGTTGTTTAAATCAAGATAATACCCCACAAAGGTATTATCTTGTGTCCTGCATCCCCAAGGGGAGGCCTTGTTTGTAATTTAAAGTGCTACTAAGCCCTGATTTCCCAGATTTAGATATTAGCTATTGAGCTTCTTTCGTAGATCGGAAATAACCATTCTCATATTCGTTAAATGTCATGCTCTGTCTTCACATAGAAATACATCCTCAACTTTCATCTTAGCAACTGCATAATTTTTGTTAAATATTCATGCTTGTATTTTATAATTATTTAAATATTGTTTATAGCTAAATCATGTTTTGTAGCATGATTGTATTTTATTTTGTAGCATTTTCTTTTTCTAGAATTTGCTCATTTCTAAAATAAGGCTAATAAAATTGCCAAATGAATAAGATTACTACGATGTTTAATAAATTCATATATACAAAACACAATAGTTACCTGGTGCAAGTTAACACTCAATAAGGGTTTTCTACCATGGTCTGAGTACTTAGTATTTTTCTTTCTTCACATTATCTAAATTTCTCTTAATATGGTCAAGTGATCAAGCAGTTATAGATTTACTAGAAGCCCAGCGTGCGACTGAAATCCTGTGAGGAGGCACTCCACGGGCCTCCATAGGAGTCGGGACGTGGTGTGCCAGTACCCATGCCTGACGTCCACCCCAGACTCCCCCTGCCGCCCTGCCTATGTCCACTCTGGCTTCCAGAGCTGCCATTCCTGCTTGGGTAGGCACCCCTGTGTCTGTCTCTGTCTCAGCTCTGGGCCTCACCTGCACATGCAACCTCCTCCTGTCTGGTCGTGACCTGTTAAGGCATCCCAGACTAACTTGCATATTATCTTTCTTCTTTCTCTCTCTCTCTCTCTCTCTCTCTCTCCCTTTCTCTCTCTCTCTCTCTCACCTGTGCCCTCTCACAGAGAGAGACAGCTTCTTGATCACGGGACAGCCCAGGGTGCTCCAGGCCTCAGGGTATGGTAGGCTTTCTCCCATCACCTGGGCTCCAGTTCAGGGCTCCCGCAGGGCCATGGACAGGGAATCCATTCAGAGGCTCCATGAGGAACAAGATGCATGCCTCAGAGCCGGCCCGGTAATCTGAGTCCAGCAGCTCGAAGAACTCCAGGGTCTCAGGGACCTTGTCCAGGTCTCACAGGTTCAGACCGCACCCTGACAGGCCGCATGCCCACCCCCCCGCCACTGCTCACTGCCGCCTGCCCCACCCCTCGCTCCATGGCTGCTGGCCTCCATCTTGGCTGGGTTAATTTGCATACAGTCATTCTGATTGGCTGGTGGGTGTGGCTTAGGTATCTCAGAGAGATGGTTAATTTCCATATTACTCTTTTATTAGAATATATATATATATACACACACACACACACACACACACATATATGTATGTATGTAATGTATTTTCCCTTTGATTGACTCCCTCCTAAAGCTTTCCATCTTCCTGAATTGGTCTTTCCTGGGGAATTTCTAGCTGCTGCCTGTTAGGTCGGAAGGGGGTCGAGGGGTTGATGCATGCCTCCACAAGGCAGATGGTGACACAGATACCGGTCCCTCCCTGGAATGCACCCACAAGGTCAGCTACCAGACAGAGGACACAGGTTGCTTCCTAGAAACCTGAAAACCCCCAGGCCGGAACTCCCAGGGCTTGTGCTCCCCCGCCCTCACTGAACAGCTGTATAAAATACGCCCCTTACTCCCTCTCTGCGCGACTCCAGCGGCCCCTCCCGGGGCCTCTGGACTTGGCCCGGAGAGCGCAGAGTAAATTCCCTTCCTTCAATCTTCCGGACACTCTGACTCAGTTTCCTCCTGCGCCTGGAACCTCACACTGCCCAATAATTATCCTCATATTTCCCTTTGAGCTTCTTGAATATTAACATCTTTGTTTGTCGAATTATGTAACTTTCTCTTTCATAATTCACACTTTTGTTTTGATTGGAACTTACTATATCAATAAACTCTAAAAATATACATGGAAGGTAAAATTTACATTTTTTTTATCTGAAAATATCTTCATTCTTTACTGCACTGGCAGAGTGTGTCTCAGTATGAAATATTAAGTTGGGAAATAGTGCTGTGTCATTCTGATTTCCAATCATTATATGTGATTTTGATGCTAGATAGATAGGTGATAGATGTAGATATTCCCCTCAAAATGTATCTTTGAGAATTCAAAAGTTGCACAATGATGAATTACTTTGGGCCTTTAGTGGGTGGCCCCTTCAACCTGAAACCTCATGCAACTTCTATTGAGGGAAAGTTCACTGTAATTTTTTTGATATTTTTGATAACACACATTTTTATATTTTAATATAAATTTCCAACTTACTTGGCTTTACTCACCAGTTGTTTTTGTTTTTCTGTGTTCTTCTGAGCCATATCCTCAACTTTCTCAGATAAGCTTTCAAATACAATCTTATTTCCATTAAAATTTACTGTTTAAAATTTTCAATACCTACGTTTTAATTCTCTGAATGTTCTATGTCTAAAAAAAAATACATTCTATTCTTATATGCCATGACACAATATCTTCTCTTGATATGATAGCTACTGTGAATGTTGTATTTGTTGTTTTTGAAGTTTTCTTCTCTCGAAATGGTCTATATTTCCTTTGTTTTTTTGTCTATTCACATATTTATCTTAGTGTCTGTCTTTAAGTTAAAATAAATTCCCTAAATGTATTCGTTGTCTGTTCCTATTAAAGATTTAGGAACTAACAATTGATTGTAATATATGTGGTGTGGAAAGGATTAAATTATTAATGGGTTTTATTTTATTTGGTGGACACTAAGTTGTTTCACTTCATCCAAAAATAACAGAATTTATTAACTGTTTAAAATTTTTGGGTCAGACAGTTCTTCTTAATAACTAGGATAAGCCTAGCCTTTTAGATTTTAGAAAGCTGAACAAGAGAAGAAGATGAGGTCTTAGAATTTGATTAAAAATACATTTATTTAATAAGCCATTTTAATATCTTCACTTACCCTTGATCATTTTTACTTTGCTCAAATTTTTCAAGTCTATAGCTAATCAGTTTTAACTTTGCATCAAATAGACTTTATTTTCCTACCTTTCTAGAGTAGGGACAGCCATCTTGTGTGGATTAAGAAAGGGAATCTTGACAAAAAATTTTTAAATAGTTCAAAGCACATTTGCTGTTTTCATTCCCACCCCTTATCCAGCTCTCATTTAATTGCTATCTCCACTTCCTGAGACTCTCCATGGTGTTTCAGCTTAAACAGGTTGCTTATGGTTGGCTTCTAACACAGTCAGCTGATAGATTTCAGCTTCTCTCATGTGCTAAAGAAGTTACTACATACATCAGTTTCTTAAAAAAAAAGTTCATTTATAGACCACAGCAGTTTTGGATAGAGTATACAAAAAATTAAAGTATTCTGTCTACTATATTTCCTAAGAAATATAATTTCTTTATTTTATACTTGAATAACTGTTTAGTTTATATGCTACACAGAGTTTGAGGCCCATATTACAAACTCCCTTCCATCTGTTATAATTATTATTGATGATAGTATTAATTTACCTGTTATTACTAGAAATTTGTTGTTTTTACAATTGTTCACCTAAGCAGATAATATCAGGGCTGGACCTCAAACCTAGCCATCTAATTTGCCTCCTTAATTCTAATCAGGAATAGGACATAATCAAAACTTCTAAATTGTTCTCTTTGACTGAAAATTGTCTCCTACTGTAATATCAAACACAGAGCAGGATGTATGGAGACATCAGGATGTGAGCCATTTCAATCTGGAATCAAAGTTTACTCTGACGTTTGAGTGTGGTACTCTTTTTCTTGAAGTGGAGGTATGTGGATTCTCGATCCCAGTTTGAAATGATTACTCCTCATTCAAGCCATTTGGAACACCCAACAAGGATGTATCCTATTTTTTTTTTTAGGTGCCAAGACTACAGATATTATTTTTAGTTCTACTCTAAAGAAGTTCATTTTGTAGAGCTTAAATAGATTAATCATAACATAGATGCCTGAGCTAATGGAGCCATGAAAAAATAATTAAGAGATCAGAAAAGAGAACAGCCTGGGGGATTATGTCTTCCCAAAAAAGTGGGGGTTGAGTTTGTATGGAGGGTGAGCAGTAGGCCTTAGACTCGTATTCTAAGCAAAGGAAATTGAGGGACCTGCGCCCAGAGTGTGAGCAGGGGTTTGTAACTTTTGCAGTCAACCTTTCACATAGTCCAGTGAACTCAGATGTGCCTTTGGCTCTTGGACTAAAATACTGCATGCTGCAAACCAAGCACACATTTCATAAGCAATTCAGCTCAACATGTTGCTTGAAAAAAAATTGCATGCTTGGCAAAATATTGAAACAAGCAAGATATATCAGAGTCGTAATGGGGAAGTACAGATATGTGGAAAGGAATATTGGTAAATAAGATGATGGAGCTAGGGTGAGTCTTTAATTGAGATTCCATTGGCAATAAGAAGTCCTGAAAAGGGCATATTTAAAGCTGATGATTTTAAGAACATTTAAGCCATAATCAGATTAGCTTTATAAGAATGTTATCTCCACTGGAAAGACTTGGGGAATGAAAATCAGTTTACATACTTGACCTATAAGTATATTTTATCTGTCTCTACCAATTAACTTTCTGTTGTTTCTATGTCAAGTCTACCCCTGACCATAACAAAAATGGCAAACTTGTCTTTATACCTGATTATCATTATCCCCAATTCTGTAACCTGACTTATGCCAGGAAGTGGAATAATCTTGCATCTCTCTCTGTATAACCCTCACTCAAATTAGTGCTGCCTCACTCTCTCAGCCCACACCCCATAGCGCCATTCACTTGACCTGCTTGGCAAAAGCATGTTTAGAAATTGCCATTCTGAAAGTTGAGGTGAAATAATGAGCACACCAAGTTAAGAGGTTCCAGAACGTACACTCTGCCAGCACAATCTATTTTAGACAAACAATGGGAGACTTAAAATAGCCAGACTGTCATGGTGCGCATTTCGAAATGAATAAAATGTTTTAGGTAACAAAAGGACATGTTTGCTCTCCTTCACAAGGTCACACGCAGATTAAATGTGTCTGTGATGGGCTATTGTAAAACCAGAAAAAACAAACAAACATAGTATGACTGTGACTTCATGGGTGTGAAAGTCGTATTTGTACTTTCTGGGGGCTTTTGGTTGTTATTTTTTAAACTAATGATAAATTTTTCTTACAACTTAGCAACAGTTCTACATAATTATTTCTCCTTTTAAAAAATGTACTTCTTTTTATAAGGTTATTACTTTGCATGTCTCAGTGTAAAATAAATCTAAATAATATATATATATATATATATATATATATATATATATATATATATATATATATATATAAAACAGTACCCTATTTAGCTATAGCATCATAAAGGATGGCATTTTAAAATTAATAGTGTAGGGCATAGAATTAATTAAATTGTGCTATATAAATTTTCAAAACCTCATTATATTTTATATTCACACTGTATGAAAGTTATCTCTTGCTTGTAGAAACTTAAAATATAAATGTAAGAGAGTTGGAAGAAATTGTAAAGACATTTATATTGTCATGATACTTGCATAAATCAATGGCACACTTAAGGAATATACATGAACAGAATTTAATAAAGGGGCTTTCCATAGAGTTTGGGTGAACCAAATAATTCACAACAGATGGTGAAGTATTCAAGGAATATCAACAATGGCAAGACATTACTACCATTATCACCACTGACCTGATGGAAGAAGAGGCTAAAGCAGAATCAATTCAGAGTAGAAGCCAAAGAAGAGAAGCTGACCAACAGAGTCATGCCCAAAGAGAATTACAAATGTTACACCCAGATGTCGTGCTCCCCAAAGACCACTTAGGGAGCCCCGAGACCGATGCAAAAACATAAGAGCCTTTATTCAAGCTAGCTCGAGCTCTGTCCCACACACGCTCACTGATGCAGCGGCAGGGCAGGGGGAGAGAGCGAGTCTCAGGAAAACAAAAGATTTGTAGGGGATCTGGAAGTAGTGGGTGGGGTAATGTGTGTGGCCTCTGTTGATTGGTTGAGGGAAGGGCCAGGGTTTGGTTGCACAGGGGGCAAGATGCAGTTAGACTTGGATCATTTCCTCTGCATCCCTATTGGTCAGTTTGAGTCAGTCTTGCACCGCCCTTTCACAGACATTGTCCAAACTATGACCAAACCACAGAGAAGCATGAGAGAGCAAAGGAGAGTCACACATACGTTGATATAACTTTTCTTTTATATATTTTCAATTACTGTTAGTTTTTCACCAAATCAAGGAAAAGAGGGGTTCAAACACTTCAGTCTATAGTGGTTGGTTAACCTGCCTCTTCATAGAGGTGAAAAGAGTATGGTATAAAACTTGTGGGTACACCTCTGCCTTCATTACTCCACATCCATTTGCCATGCAATAATCATATTAACTCATTTACATGAAGAAGCATTCATTCCTCCAATAAAGGAAAAGTATAATGTCTCATCAGCCACCATTTAAAAACAGGGTATGACTAAATTAGAAAAAAATTAGCCAACAGCAGTACTGCTGTATGTGTTAACAGAATAAAAGGAGAGAGTGAATAATTAACAACAGAGCTGCAACAGTTTCCATTTTGTTGTTGGTAATAAGTCTTATATTAGTAATTCTGGCTTCCTTTTCTCACCTTCTCTCTTCCCCTGCCCTCTGCTAATATCTCAGCTCTTTTGTTTATTTATTTGTTTTTCTTTTTAGTAGGAATGACTCAAACTTTTATCACTATAACTTTTAAGTCCTTATAGGTCCTATATTCAGGAGACTTTTGCAGTTTCTCATTGAGGATGGGAAAACTGAGTTGCACTCCAGTCAGGCTCTGCATTCCAGACCTTGCCCTACCTATCAGATTGTATAGCCATAATCCAGTTTACCTAGGTTATGGAGATCAGGCATCCTGGCCAGTGTAATGATTCAGGAGTCTGATGATTCAATATCCTGAGAGTACAGATTTGTCTAGAAGGAATATCAGCTTCTAATTGAAAACAGTGTTGGTTTCTTCCTAGAGAATTACTTTCCTCCTGAGCACTAGTATTTCCGAACCTAACAAGCCCAAGACTGTAGGGATAAGAAGAAAAAATAATTTTAGCAAATCGGTTGGTGCAATCATGAGAGGGGCCATCTTCAACTTCACTTCTTGGTTTATGGAGCCCCCAAAAACTAGAAACCTGAAAAAGGTCACCCTAAATTCATCTTTGTTTTAAAGCATTTATTAAACCCTGTAAGATGACACACTAGCCTAATTAGATGACATTTTTCAGTGGACTCTGTGTAGGCCTTTCTACAGTTCTATTGTGTGATACAACCAGTGGTTGTCATCAGTGGAGAACCACTGCTGCATTTTTTTCCCATATTAAAATTCATTCTTTGGACAGAGATTATTTTTTCTAGGTATCTTAAAGATGAATAAAGCATTCTGAGGTTATGCTGGCAAAACTGCTGCAAGAGAAAAACTCAGATATGTGTCCAGATTTATGTATCCATTCCCATAAGGCCAAGTTATGCCCACCCATGAAGAAAGTAATTCAATGCAATTAACCCATTGTCAAGTGGTGGGCATGAAGGGGTGCCATATAAGCTCTTGGTCTGTGGCTCTCAACAGCTTCAGTAACAGATCGACCTTAGAGATGAAAGAATATGTGGTTAAGTGCTTACATAGCTTTTGTCCTGGCTGCTTTCTCCAGATTATACATAAGCCCATTGACCAAACACAAGAGCACTGGGGAAAGAGGCTTACTGACATCTATAGAAGGAATAATTTTGTCTACCTGATTATTGATAAGGTTCTTCATCAACCTTCTCCTGGAAATTTACATGAGTACGGATATAGTCACACTATGCCTGTTCCCTAAATAGTTCTTCTGAAGACCCCCGTATAATTATCCTTCTTGCTCTTTCTCAGTCTTTGGCAAATTGTCCAATTCATTAATCAAGTCCCATAAATCTAATCTAATCAAGGGCCACTTCCCCTTCTAGATAAAGGAAACAATATCATTTGCTGCTCCAAATTCTTCCCACTGGCATGTTTCTCATGGTTTTTATTAAGACCATTACTGAGTTTATAGCATAGGACTCCATGTTTCCAGTGATGCCAAATACCATACAGATTCATCTGTATGCCAGGCCCAGACATGCTTAACTTGGTCTACTGTTAACTGAACATAGAAAAGTCTACACAAGGTCATAGTTGCAGATTCAGAGAGAAATAGGAAAGTGTTTAGAGCAGGTACTACTGGAATATGAGCCACATCTGCATGCAACTTACTTGTGCCCTCAAGACGTCCTTGAGTACATTCACAATATACATTTTTCATTTACTAATAGAAAGCTGTCTCATATGTCCAACTTTCTGATTGAGTGTATCAGATAATGCACATTTCATAATGGACATCTTGGGTTTCATAGTCACTTAGTGCCCCATGATCAGGCATTCTGCCTCTACCTAAGTCTAATAGCAAGATAGGAGCAATTTTACTAAAGGTAAAATTTTTGTTGGCACAGTATAGCATGTACTTATTTCCATATTTGAGAGCCTTCACTGTGATTCTCTTATTGAAACTTGCTGAAGGATTCAGACAAGTACAATTTAGTTCATTGGTTCATATGGTCCAGGTGGCAAGGCTGCTTTTACTATAGACTACATGGGATGCATGCAATGCCCTTTCTTGCTCTGAGGATTGCTGAAACTGGCAACACTACAGACTAATTGGTAAATGGATCAGAGAATCATACGCTTTTTTCCACTCTACAATGCAAAGACTCTCCCACCAAGTCTTCTTTCACATTAATAGGTGATTCAAAGAACAGTAATTTATTTTTCACCTTAATAGGAATCTCTTGGCATGCAAAGGACACAGAACTTCTATAATTTTCAAAGATGTGGCAAACCCCTAACCCTTCTCATAGATTCTTGTATCTATGGTATCTGCTCACCAGGTTAAGTTATCACAATAGCATCAATGTATTGAACAAAGGTGATATTCTGAGGGATGTCAAAATGAGAAAACTACTTGTAGAGTATACCACAACAGAAAACATAAGACCTGACACAATCACAAAGGAATAATGATATACTGTTTTCCTTAAGAGATAAAGGTGAACTGTTTCTGATATATGCTAATTGCATTGAATATAAATAACTTCTTAAATTAATAACTGTATACCACTATTTTTAACATCAATATGTAATAGCTATGAAAAGTGCCACGATTTGAATACATTTACGATTGCCTAGGCATTTGGAAGACTTATTTGACTTTTCCGCTGGCCCCAGAAATGAGTTATGGGGGGATATGTAAATGATCATCGCCAAGGTGGCTTTGCATTGATGATGAAAGAATTCATAGAGATGCATTATTATCTTTGATTAATTTTTGGCTGAGGTGAGAGATGAAGTATGGCAGGTGACAATCCCGGAGATCCTTTCCACCATGATACTCTACAGGCATGTCAGGGAACAGCTGAGAATGCTGCATGTTAATAGGTATGTCTGTTTCCGCTCTACATTTTGGGACAGACAAAATTAACTACAGAATCAGTCCATGCGTTTACTTGATTCTCTTTGAGGTTGACTTGGACCAAGACTTCATCTATCCCCTTATTAGAAAAATTACAGAAGTAATTAAACACTCTAAACAACTTTATATACATAAAAATCAATTGAAGACTACTCTTGTGTTTTTTCATGTATCTCTGGAAAATATCACCATCATCTTCGCAATCCACATTTTTTTTCATTTTTGGTCTTAATAATCGAACATTTCAAAAGAAAATATTGCCTTAATGTTATATCACCCTTCTTATCATTAGGCTGTTCTTATCATCAGAAGAGTGAACAATGACTATTGCTTTTATAGTACTATGCCTCCCTCATTAATTCAACATGTATTTATTGTGCACATACTAAGAGCTAAAAATACCACTGATTCTTAAAGATAGAAATATAAGACATGTATCTTATCTCACTCCAATAGAAGTTGCCTTCTTATTTGGAAACACAAATACAAATACTTAATTACAGTATGAAAATATAGAGAAATATAGAACACAGATAGCATATATAAAAAAGATATTACTTGATCTGAGAGTCATCAAAAACCTGCTAGGAATCTGACGTGTAAATTAGAATTTGAAACATGCATAAAGTATTACTCAAAAAAAGGAAGCGGGATGGAAGTATTAATGAATCCAAAATTCTAGACAGATGGAGAAATACGATGACCAGGAAGAAGACAGATGTAATAGAGGGTTCAGAAACTTATATGATCAGACTCATATAAGTTTCATTTTATCATTGAGGATTCTTTACTTTAAAGTGGATGTGTTTACAGATATCAAGTAAATCAAAGATGATAGCAGCAGGTAAAATTCAGTACCTGAAAAGCTCTCCTATTCTATTACGACACACAAATTTCAGCAGTTAAAACAAATTAGGTTTCTAAAATCCAAGGAGATGGACTTATTCAATCCATTTTTGTGAACAAAGCAGAGCTAACAATTCTCTTAAATTCTGATATAATTTAAAAAGTTAAAAATGTATACATGGAAAAATCATCTCTAAAGATTCACATAGGTTCAAGTGTACATATAGATTTAAGAGGCATATAGATAGATTGTAGTAGTTTTGTGTAAAAATGGAAAAGTATTGAAGCAAGAGAAGAAAGATGTAAAAAGAAGTAACCAAGATGTAATATATCAGGAGTTCCAGACAAGATGATGGAATAAGAAAGGCTGTACTTGCCTTCTCACACAACTGCATCGGAATTACCACTGAAATATAAAAAACAACTCGACAGCACTTTGAAGACTAGTTAAGTAGAACTACTATAACTAAGGATACAAAGAATAAGCCTTATTGAGACTGGTAGGAGGGCAGAGATATATCACAGGCTTGTGGCATTTTTATAACACCAAAATTAACTATAAGAAAGAGAAATTGGAAAAAAATTACAATTGCATAAAAAAGCAAATATGTAGGAAAAATTTAACAAAGAGGCAAAATATCTATTTCCTGAAAATTATGAGATATTGAGTAAAGAAACTGAATAAGAGATAAAACTAGAAGCATATACTGTGCAGAATTTTTTAAAGTATCCATAAGACCCAAAGCTATATATATATTCAATGTAATTTCTATTAAATTAGCAAGGTTGTTTTTCAAAGAATTAAAACAAATAATCCCAAAATTTATCTGGAACCACCAAAAACTCCAAGTAACAAAAGAAATCTTGAGAATAGGACAATAAAGTGTGAGGTATCATGCTACCTAATATAAAACTATACTACAAGGCTATAGTAATCAAAATAGCATGGCACTAGAATAAAAACAAATACATAGATCAATAGAACAGAATAAAGAGCCCCAAAATGAACTCATGCCTCTATGGTCAAGTAATCTATAACAAAGGAGGCAAGCAATGATGTAAAGACAATCTCCTCAATAAATGGTATTGGGAAACTGAACAGATACATGCAAAAAAAATGAAACTAGACTATTTTCTTATACCACATCCAAAAATAAACTCAAAATGGATTAAAGACTTAAATTGAAAATTCAAAACCATAAAAGTCCTGGAAGAAAACAAGGACAGTAAACTCTGACATTGCTGTTAGTAATATTTTTATATGTCTCCTCAGGCAAGGGAAACAAAAGAAAAAATGAACAAATGTGACTACATCAAACTAAATAGTTTTGCATAGTGAAGAAAATCATCAACAATGAAAAGACAACCTACTGAATGGAAGAGGACATTCACCAGTGATATATCTGATAAGGGTTAACATTCAAATATATAAATAACTCATCAACCAGCTTAACACCCCCCCCCAAAAAAAAAAACCAAATAATGCAATTAAAAAATGAACAAAGGACCTGAATAGACATTTGTTCAACAGCAACATACAGGTAGCCAATAGACATATGAAAAGATGCTCAAAGTCACTAATCATCAGATAAATGCAAATGAAAGCCAGAATATGTTTCTTATCACCATACACCTGTCAGAATGGCTATCATCAATAACATCAATAGCATCAACAAATTAACAAGCGTTGGCAAGAATGTGGAGAAAAAGGAACCCTCTGGGTATTTTTCCGAAGAAATCCAAAAAAATTATTCAAAGAGATATATGCACCCCTATGTTTATTGAAGCATTATTTACAATAGCCAATATATGGAAGCAACCTAAGTGTCCCTCTGTAGACAATTAGAGATTAAAGAAGTGGTACATGTATAAAATGGAATATTACTCAGACATAAAAAGAATGAGATCTTACCATTTGTGACAGCATGGGTGCATCCAGAAAGTATTTTACTAAGTGAAATAAGCCAGACAGATAAAGACAACTACTAGATGACTTTACTCACGTGTGGAATCTTAAAATCAAACTACATGAACAAACAAAACAGAGACAAACTCATTGATACACAGAACAAACCGATGGTTCCCAGATAGGAGGGTTTGGGGTAGATGAAAAAAGTGAAGGGATTAAGAAGTATTAAACTGTGAGTTACAAAATAGTCAGAGGCATATAGAATACAGAATAAGAAATATAGTCGGAATACATTATGATAACTCTGTATGCTGTCAAGTAGATACTAGACCTATCCAGGGGAGCACTTCATTAACTTATATAAATGTCTAACCATTATGCTCTACTCCTGAAAGCAATGTAATATTAACTGTAATTTAGAAATAAAAAATGTAAAGATGTATGTCACAAACTACAGAGTATGATTAATTCAGTCTTTGCACCTGAGGTCCACTAAATAAGAAAATATTTAGAACATTATACTCAATAGGATACATATGAAATATTACATAATTATGAAACTTGTTTGTAACCTTGGATAGTTGTCTGCAAGGTGTTCATATCGTATTGCATGTTATACTCTACTATAAAAAAAGGATAGCACTTAGAGGAAGTCAATTTTAGTTTGAACATAGGTGGCAATCATCAAGATACTATTGAGGTAGAAGGAACCCAAATCATACCAGTCCTTAACTTGTCTGCTAATGACCCCCAAAAAGATATTGCAGGAGTTTAGGAAAGTTACTAGCATGATGCTTTTTACTTGTTATCAGATGCCAGAAAAAGTTACAAAGCAGGATTTCAGCAGGGAAACAATTATAGACTTGAAAACAGTGACGACCAGAGGGAAACATAAATGGGTTTCAAATATGTTTTCAAAGTTTCGAACAACCTTCTCTCTGATCATCAACTCTCTGTAGATGGAACATTTAGCCATTAATGGTAAAGGAACATAGTGATGGTATCTTAAACAGTACAAAGCCAGCAGTCTCTTCCTCCAAGAACTGTGGCTAAAGGCACTGAGGACATCAACTTTTTAATGAAGCCCCCAAGCTTCACGAGCATGGTGTAAATCGAACACCTCGGCATCACCATATTCTAGTGCCATATTTTTAACAGCGAGGTAGGGAAAGAAGGAGAGAAGTCACTCTGAATGTAAGTGATTATTACTTAATTTACAAAGAAATTAGTGCTAAGAAATCTTCAGAAGTTAATAGAATATCATTACTTGGCTAAGTCACAGAACATAAAATCTGTAATGCAGTAAGTCAGGCATTTTTCATGTAAGTACTTGGTTACCTTTATGCTAAGAACAGTGGTGAAGCAAAACTCAGAAACCTTGAAGCAACCACTTTATAAGCTTAAATAACTCTAATGAATTTCTATAACAGGCAATTTCTTCCACACATTAAATTGTAGAAAATTATGTAAACCAGTACCATGAAATTATCTGGTTCTTCTCGCTGAGAAATGACTCAGAACCTGTTATATAAACCTTTGTGGGTTTCCCATCTGATCCCATTCTCCTTTATTTTAAAATGCAGTTGTGCACTCTGATTCAATAGTACAAAGTACAGATGACCTCCTGCACCAAATAGGCAAGATATAGCATGAGAAAAGTGACAGCCTCAACCTTTACCGGTTAACAACCCTTTTATCTAATGTTAGCAATGAAAATCTCCACGTAAGTGAATAAGGAGTAATAATACTTGTTGCCAAGACTCAGCTTGGGAATCAGTATCATTAGTCAACTTAGTTAGGTTATAGTCCTCAGTTATCCAACAAAACACTCACGCAGAGGTAGCTGTGAAAAGTATGTTGTAGATGAGATTAAAGTTCCTAGCCCATCAACTTTATGTGAGGGATACACCTGGTTGAGTCCGTTGGAAGACCCTAAGCACAGTACTGCGGCTATCCTCAGAAAGAAACGCCACTCACAGCAGTGTCATCTCATGCTGAGAGCCGAGCTCCAGCCTGTCCTATCTGCTAGTCTGCCCACCAGGGTTCAGACTTGCTTTGCCAGCTCTCACAAGTATGTATATAAGGCAATTTCTGCAGTGAATAATATCATGTGTATTCCCTCCTGTTTTGTGTCTCTTATTGCACCCTAGTTGGTATAGGGATATTCTGAAAGTAAGAGCTACTATACTCGTTTAAGAAGGAAAACAGGTGTGCAAATCTCAACACTGTGGTGATATAAGAAAACATGGTCTTCCCTTTGTTTACCAGTCCAGGGAAGAAAGTTTCCAGGAGGTAAGAGTGGTGGAAAGAGAATATCAGAATTACCATAACATTTTTCAAATTAAGATGATTTCCTTGTTCCAATAATATACGCCCTAACCCCTCCCAGATCACAAAAGTAGCTATTTTTAATACTAAAATATTAATTTATCCTCCATGCATAATCCTTAAGAGAGAGAGAGGGGAAAGAACCATAAGGGACAAAGGAAGAAAGCTAGAGACACCAGATGTAAAATAAAAACACAGCTATAATAAAGAATCAGACTCAACATGGGAAACATACAGAAACACACATACATGATGTCCTCTAGTTTGCAGGAGGCATGGTTCATTTATCTAGAACAGGTGGACTCCTACATGGCAGATACCCTGTTACCAACTTGCCTTCTCTCATGAATAGCTTTGATTTTTTCTCCTGCCATCTGACGCAGTCTAGGCCATCTTGTTTCTTCAACAACCAAACATAAGACACAGTGAGAGACAGAACTTCCCTCTCAGTTTCGGGGTTTTGCCTGAAGTAGTGCCTCTTTACTGAATGAATGGCACATGGAATAACCAGCCCTGACTTGAGGCTTTTCCAAGACAAACTTATCTCAGTAAAACATAGCAAAGGCAATGATTATCCAAGTTATAGAAAGTGGCTTTTGGGAAGTCTGGATTCCTGTAGCTGTATAACATAACAGAGAACACCATTATGCATGTTAAAAGATAGCTCTGTTTGTTGTTCTCCATTTCTGACAGTTATATTTCCTGCAGCCTTCCAGCTTCCCCAGCTCTTATTATAAGTAAAGGTCCTTGTGACATAGCAACTCAACTATTAACATAATATTTGCCTACAGCTTTTGGCTTGATAGTAATGCTAATACACATGAAAAGTCCTTATCCCCACCACCACTGATAATGTATGTTCCTTTTAATTCAGCAAGTACTGGTTAATTACCTTATCCCTGAATATACTCTTGAATAACCAGAGGATGCAAAATTTAGTGAGAATGGTTTTACCTTCATGGAGTTTGCCATCTAATCACTCTGGAGAAATGATATACATAATCATTCTGGAACTCAGCTCTCTTGCCCATTAAATGAGGCCTTTTATTTTGGAAATGCAAACCATTTACATCACTCTCTTTTTCCATACTACTGGGAGTAAAGTTGAAGAAGCATGATTTAAAAAGGAGTTACCATTTTTTTTTTTTTTGCTTTTTCTTTCATAAAAATTTAGAAAGTATAAAATCAGGAGACTAAGTAATGTCAAAATCCAGGTGGGAAGGTAAAATCCAGGAAGTCAAACATGGAAGAGTAAAACTGCTGCTAAAATTAAAAGTGGGTTTTGAAAACCAGGGTATGGGTCCAAACTCTAAGATGGAGGTAAGCCAGAATCACAAAAGTTGAGTAGAAATGGAGACTAGTCCAGGACAATTTCCTAAACAGGCGTTGTCTACTTGGCATTGATGTAGGGTATGAATAAACTGGCCACATTTAAAGAGCTTGAGATATAAAATTAGAAATTTCTACATAAAACAAAAAATCTGAGAGATATTTTTCCACCTCTAAAATTTTTGCGCTCAGCTATTTTGAAACACAGATGCATATAAAATACTTGGTTAAATAAAATTATTATTATTATTATTATTATTACTTGGTTAAGTAATGTTAGTTATTATTATTACTCGGTTAAATAGTAATTATCATTACTACCTTTTAAACATAGCAGGGAATCAGCTTGAACCTCTGCTGTGCTTGGTTGGCAACTGGCCAAAAGTTTCTTTTCATTCGGTATGAGTGGACTTTGTGAGACCAGATTGAAAGGGAAGAAGGAGCAAATCTCAATAACCATGACCAAGGAATAAAGGTTATGTCCTCAAGGGTAAAGCTAAAAATAGCTTGATGGCTCCCAGGAGCATCTGTGTGTTGTTCCAAGACCCACTGCACTCATGTTTACTCTTCCAGAGAACTATCTGACAAAAGGCAGATCACAGAAGCAGAAATAGAATGAAAACCAAAATCGACATAACACTTTTCTAAAAGTGAAATATTCACTGTGATGCAAGCTGTGCTTCTGAATAGCTCTCAAATGGACGTAAAAGAAATCATGAATGAGGTATCTTCACCTACCTCATCACAGAACGGAGGTGAACTTTAGCATTTTGAAGATTCCATGATCTATGTTGTGACAAGGAACCAAGGTGATGAGAGGACACGGCTGTTTCCAGTGGGTCCTCAGACCCTGAAGCAGCGGCTGTACCCTGAAAGACACAATAGGACTGTATGTAGATGTGAGGCAAGCTTGACACTCTGCATGAGCAGATGATGGAAAAACCAGGGGGATTTGGATTGTTCGTTAATGTAGCTTCATGTATACCCTTGGGCTGCTTTACATGACCTCTATAAATATTTGAGTCCAAAATATCTGAGAACAAAAGCATGGATGTATTTATGAATGAGTACATTTTCAAACAAGCAATGACTTAAGAGAAATTGGCAGGAGGCTGTTCAATGTGCGCCACTATTTTCTATAGTTCTAATTCACAAAACACACGATTCTATAATCTATATGCATATGATGTCATCAACATTAAATTTCTAAATTTTCTAAAAAAAAAAGCAAATGAACAAAAAACAAAGGGGTCATCTGTAATACTTCCAACAATAAAGATAAATTTAAAAATGAAATTTCTCAAAAACTGTAGCTTCAAAAGATTTTTAAAGGATTCTAAAAATAAATATTGAATGACTTTTATTGTCAGCAGCTTCCTTCACAGGTAACCATTAAACTAAAAGAACAATTCATTCTGGGTCATATTTTAAGGAATTCTCATCAATGCTCAATAGGAATGCCCTTGCCTTCTCTTGCCCTTATTCTGCCATTTCATTTCTATTCTTTCTTTGATATTGAACTGCTCTTGCTCTTACTCAAGTCCTCATACTATTATAACTTGCCTCCTTTTTCTATCAAATGTTAACTCGTCTTTTCTGCTTTCTCCCCTTTTGACTTTATTCTCCTCCACGTGTATTCTTGAACTGTCTTACTCTTCCTTCCTTTTTTCTACCCGATTTTTTTTTACCATGCATAAACATATATTGGTCCTTTTCAAATAACTGTGCCAAAAATAATCACATTTTCTAACCTATAGGATTTACTCATAAAACTGGGTATAACAATAGTGAAAGCTGGTATTGTTGTATTTTATCACCTATACTGTAGATGATAGAAATAATGAATTAATAATTAAATCGAATTAGTATTTCATGAATTATTTTTCTTAATAGTACAGCATCATATAAATACTTCTTGAATTAATAATTGAAATGAAAATTCTCTAAGCAGGTTTATGCCTCTGCCCTATATGTTATTAAACTGTATTCAAACCTTTCAAAGTGATATTTCGTCATGACTGGGTTCTCTTTCTCTGAGAAAGCAAAGGCTTTGACATTTTCTGTGAATGTGTATTGTGCCTCATCACACCAGTTTGTCAGGCATGTTAAATGAAGACAGTTATTGTGCCCAGCCCTGTGAGTTCCTGCAGGAATTTAAAGACATAGTATTGTTAATCCATATACTATTCTGGAACAGTCAGAGTGAAGGACAGAAGATAACTTTTCTAATACTGGCCAAAGTATAAACATTATTTTATTCTGTGAAAACGGAGGCTTAGAGAGATTAGCAACTTAGAGAGGCATAGCCAAACCATTATTAAGAGCAGAAATGGGATGTAAACTGGATATATCGAACCCTACAGCTAGTGTTCTTAACCGGTATAGACCTGTTCTGATAGTCCCCTTCCTGAGATGCATTAGGGTCTTACTTGACCTGCTAATGGATGGGCACTTCTCCAGTGATGTGGAAGAACAGCGCGAGAAAAGATCACTTAATAGAGATCGCTATTGTGGTTCAATTCCATCTTTCATTCATTTATTGCTCTCAATTAAATATTCACCCTGCACAATGTTAAACAAAAATATGCACCTGAGTACTTCATTTTTTCTCACTTTTGTGAGTGGAGTTGGGGGAAAAAAGCATAATTAGAGCTCTCCTTAGGGGTTAGAGTACATTGCTACAATTTGGCATTTGGGAAGTAACTAAAAGTCTCTTCATTTTTAATGAACAATTACATGCATAAAATATTCTGAGTAGAAGATACAAAAATTCTGTTTGGTAAGACCATGGCAGACCTTGTATAAATCCCAAAGCATTTGAACTATGTAAAGTGAGCCAAAGGCAGTGAATCAAATTTTTGGTAGGAGAAAAACACAATTTCTTTTGGCACAGGCAAACTTGTTAAATAAAAAACAGAATCAAAATGCTTCTAAACTGTTTTCAATTTCTACTCTTCCTCCTATAAAACGTCTCTCTGCCAAGAGGCACAATGTTAGTGAAATATAGTCCATGCAATTCAAAAAGGCAAAACCCAACCCAGTATTGGTATTTGGAAAAACTAAGGTGAGAAGTCATCAAAGGAGGTGATCTCAACATGCTCCATAGTAGTTTGAATAGGATTTTTTTTAAACATCCTCAGGAAAAATTTCTATAGATTTTGAGAAATCAAAGATTATTTTAATTCTCTAGCACATCTGATGCCTTAAATTTCATTGAAACAGACTAACTATAATCATTTTATCACATATGAAAATGCTTCCTGTCTAGGAGGATAAAGTGGTTATAGAGCAGAAATGCTCAATGCTGAATTTTATGCTACGTATTTATCCTTATACCACTTATTGAATTTTTACCAGCTGATGATAGTAGGTAGGCAGGATTCTACAGTGATAGTGTTTTCAGATAACATATTTTATACGTATTAAGCAGGTCTGTGCTTGAAGGAGAAGGGTAGGATAGAGAGAAGAAATGTAAATCTGGCCAACTACTGATGGCTAGTATGGCAGCTATTGAAGTACTTATGATCTTTTTTATTTTTTGTACATAGATGAGCAGCACATTAGATATAGGAAGGAGCAGAGTTTGAAATCTATGGCACAGTATATGAGTTTCTCACTTATAATACTCTCCAGGTCTATCCATGTTGTTGTAAAAGGTAAAATTCCCTTCCTTTTTTGTGGCCACATAGTATTCCATTGTACAAATGTACCATGGCCTTTTACACACTCATCTATTTATGGGCATGTGGGGTGCTTCAAAATCTTGTCTATCTACTCTAATAAAATAATAATATTGAAATTGACCATTTCTCCGGGATGCCTAGCCACACCCACCAGCCAATCAGAGTGGCTGTATACAAATTAACCCAGCCAAGATGGAAGCCAATCACCACGGAACTAGATCAAATAGGAGGCTTCCGTTGCACCAGGAGTAAACTATCTGCCTAGGCTGGCTGGGCCTCTCTCTGCTCAAGGCAACATAGTTGCAATTATAGAAGCCACAGAGCTGAAGCAAACAGGAGGCTTCAGTTGCACCAGTGATGGAGGAAACTGTCTGCCTAGGTTGGATGGGCCTCTACTAACGCAACATTGTTTCAATTATAGAAGCCACGGAGCTGAAACAAACAGGAGGCTTCATTACCTGCCTAGGCCTTGGCTTAAAACAACAGTATTTCAATTATAGAAGATAAATAAACCTCAGAAACTTGCTTCCAGCCAGCCTTGCTGGGAAGTTGGGTCAATGGGAGCTGCGGGCATCCTGAAAGCCTGAAAATGGCCCTAAGCCCGTCACCCAGGCTGGCCAGGTACCCCAGTAGAGACCTGAACCCTGAAGAGACTGTGGCCAGCCTGCAAACAGCCATCAGCCCCTCACCCAGGCTGGCCAGGCATGCCAGCAGGTGGACATCCCCTGAGGGGTCTCAGACTGTGAGAGGGCACAGGCCGGGCTGAGGGACCTCCCAAGTGCACAAATTTTTGTGCACCGGGCCCCTAGTTATAAATAATGCTGCAATGAACATGGGTGTACATATAGCCTTTCTAAACAGTATTTCAGGTTTCTTCAGATATATTCCCAAAAATGGATTCCCTAGAATATAAGGCAGTTCCATTTTTAATTTTTTGTGGAAACTCCATACTGTCTTCCACATTGGCTACACAAATCTGCATCCCCACCAACAGCATATAAAGGTTCTTTTTTCTCTGCATCCTCACCAACACTTGTTGTTTGTTGATTTATTAGTGATAGTCATGCTTACAACTGTGAGCTAATACCTCACTGTGGTTTTAATTTGCATTTCTCTTATGATTAGTGACCTTGAACATCTTTTCACATGTCTATTAAATATCTGTATGTCCTCTTTGGAGAAGTGTATATTTAGGTTCTTTGCCCATTTTTTGTTTTTTTGTTGTTTGGTGTTGAGTTGTATAAGTTTTTTATAAATTTGGATATTATACCTTATCAGATATATATTTGGCAGATATGTTCTCCCATTCAGGCGGTTGTCTTTTCATTTTGTTGATAGTTTTTTTGCTGTGCAAATTTTTTTTAGTTTGATGTAGTCACATTTGTTAATATTCTTTTGTTTCCTCTGCCCAAGTAGACATATCAGAAAAAAAAATATTGCTATAAGAAATATCTGAGATTTTATTGCCTATTTTTTCTTGTAGGGTTTTTATGGTTTTGAGTTTTGCATTTAAGTCTTTCATCCATTATGCACTTATTCTTGTGGAGGGTGTAATAAGTTGTTTTAATTTTTGCACATATCTATCTGTGCTATATTCCCAACACCCTTTATTGAATAGACTATCTTTACCCCATTGTATGTTCTTGCCTTCTTTGTTGAATGTTAATTGAGCACAATAGTATGCATTTATTTCTGGGTTCTCTGCTCTGTTCCATTGATTTACATGTCCATTTTTATGGCAATACATGCTGTTTTGATTACTATGGCCTTGTAGTATAGTTTGATATCAGGTATAGTGATTTCTCTAACTTCCTTCTTTCTCAAGATTGCTTTGGCTATTTGTTTATTTCTTGTAGTTGTTGTGTGGGTGGTTCCAAATAAACAAGCCAGTCAGCGAAAGACAAATACCATATGATTTCACTTATATATGAAAGTGAATGAACAAACAAATAAAATAGAAACAGAATCATAAACAGTTGTTAGAGGAAAGAGGTTTTGGAGGGCTGGATGAATAGCTGAAGAGATTAATAAAAACATATACACAACAACAACTCATAGACACAGACAACAGTATCGTGATTACCAGAGGGAAAGTGGATTAGAGGAAGTAGAAGATGGTACAGGGGGATAAATGGTGATGGCAGTAGACTTCACATTGGATGGTGTACACACAATGCAATATACAAACGATGTATTATAGAATTGTACACCTGAAACCTATACGATTTTGTTAACCAATGTCACCTCAATAAATGTAATAAAATTTAAAAAACACACATATGAGTTTATTGCCCGGCCTGGATGGCTCAGGTGTTGAGCATTGATCTATGAACCAGGAGGTCACGATTTGGTTCCCAATTAGGCCACGTGTAAGTTGCGACTCAATCCTCAGGGTGGGGTGTGCAGGAGGCAACTGGTCAATGATTCTCAACATTAATGCTTCTCTCTCTCTCTCTCTCTCTCTCTCTCTCTCTCTCTCTCTCTCTCTCTCTCTCTCTCTCTCTTTCTCTCTCTTCCCCCTCATCTCATGTATTCACATTTACTTCACAAATTCATAATAAATATTCTTCTCTGAAATAATGAAAATTACAAAATATTAAAACCATGAGTTTCTCAGTTGGTAACTATTTCCAAGTACCTAGTATACACACATATCTCTAGTATATTATATGGAAATTTTCAAATTAGCAAGTCAGTCACAGAGGGGCAGAGTGCAATGGAAGGATAATGGAAGACAAAATACTAACTAAAAACCAATGGCTAAAAGTTCAAAACATCTAATCCTGTGTTTTTGCCTCATTGCTCTTCTCTTGTTCTGTGCTTTCATGTATACTATAATATGTGGAATTTCCTGAATATATGTGCCCTCTCTCACTTCCAGAACCCTGAATGTGCATATGACTGTGAATGGTTTGTCCTTTACTCATACTCTGTGTCAGGCTGAATGTGTCTGTACTTAGCACATCTCCTTTTATGCTTCTCTTGACTATGTTAGTCCTCCCTCCTGTCTCTCTTCGTTGCCTCCACACTTAACTCTAGCAAAGCTCTTGCCACATAGACTGAGAACAGTCACCCTTTCCCCATTAGACTGTAAGCTTATTGAGTTTAGGACCAAAATATGTTGTAGTGCAGTTACCATAGTGTTTGGCATGTCTTATGAGTTTAAAAACGATTTTTCTGCGTCTTGAGTTTGGAAGTAATACTGAATGTACAAAGTGCTCAAGCCTGAACTTTATAAGTAGTTTGCTTAAAAAAAAGAGTAGACAAGTCACATATTCACATTTACTTCACAAATTCATAGTGTATATTCTATGAAATAACACATGAAAAGTACTTTAACTATAAAATAACATTTTAATATTAAACTGAATGGAGAAGTTATTTATCTGAATTCATATATTTTACCAGTTGTTATCATCAACAGCAGAAATTGAAGAGGCATC
Organism: Murina feae; assembly: GCA_004026665.1. NCBI lineage: Eukaryota > Metazoa > Chordata > Mammalia > Chiroptera > Vespertilionidae > Murina > Murina feae. The sequence continues at coordinate 27,075 of PVJC01006555.1, forward strand.
CTGATAAGTTGAAAAAATATTTGAGGATAATTCATAAGATAAGAGAATGGGAATAGATGCTTTGTTTGTGCACAAGATATAAAATTAGGTGAAATAATGAACTCATAAGCTAAGAGCCGAGGAATGTAGTCTCAGAAAACTCTTTGGAAAACTCAAAAAGTAAACAACAGTAGAAAAATATATTTGTTGAAAGTGCTAAATCTGTGAGGTTTTGAAGGCTTTGAAGAGAGAAAAGGGCCCTGGCCAGCATTTCTCGGTGGTCAGAGTGTCAGCCTATACACCATAAGGTCCCGGGTTCAATTTCTGGTCAAGGGTACCTACCTGGGTTGCAGGTTCCATCCTTTGCCCTGGTTGGGGCTCATGAGAGAGGCAACCAATCAGGGGCAACCAACTGATGTGTCTAATTCACACGGATGTTTCTCTATCTCTCTACCTCTCCCGCCCTCTCACTCTCTTTAAATACTGTAAATCAGTGGAATAAATATTATGTGGTTAGGATTAAGAAGAGCGGGGACGAGGGTTGGGGGAAGGAGGTCAGGAGAAATTCTTAACTTTGATATCGTTCGTTAAGATCTATTCAAGAACTCCCATTTTACATTGAAATGGCATTTATTTTCCTTCTGCTACTTAAGCAATTTGCCAGGATCTTTCACTGGATTGATGTAAACTAGAGTCCCTAAGAAACAAGAATCATTGCATAATACCTTATAAATTTGACAGTTACTAATAGCATTGTATGATTTTTATGCCTGAGTCATTTTCCATCTCATTTCTTAGGTTTGGTTATAAGATGATTATATTTCAAGCTCAGTTACAAAATTGTTTATACTTTCAGTTCTTTCTTTCCCAATCCATTTTGAGCAAGTGAGAAAAAGTCACTGCTAACCAATTAATTCACCTAATTATTAAACTTCATTTCCCCTTCCGCTTCTGACGGCATGTCCCATGCTGTTCATCTAAGTGTCTGTCTCCAGCCTTCCCTCCCACCTCCTTGCACAGAGCCCTGATGGTTCGGGCAGCATGCCAAGATTTCCACAGCTTTTACAAATACATTAAAAATACATTACAACCCCTTCTGCAAATCTGTCCATGTGCACTACTGTGTCACAGTGGCATCGCTACTTTGCTTAACTCCTTATCCATACCTTTAATGCTTCTCAAATGCATTACTCAGTTCACTTGTGCAGTAGCCTCCCGGGGTCCGTATTGCCAAGTTGCTATAATGTTCCATGCCAAGCTGATCCACAGAGGACAGTAACATCCCCCCTGCACCCACACCCATAATCCCTCTTCCTTTAGCCATTCCATAAACTATCTCGCACTGCATTTATTCCTAACATTTCTTTCCTTGTTTTCAAGGATATGGTGGAATTCTTATAGTTTTTCCCGTGGAAATCTATAATCTACAAACCCCTCCCACCCAAATAAATTACTCTGATATTGGTAAATGGAATTTCTTCCCCGTAACTCCTGTGGCCTGCAAGTCTTCTTATTACTCTCCAACTCATTAGCTTTCCATTTCCCAGCTCAACTGAAAGGTAGAATGTTTTCTCTTGTCTGACGCTCATTTTCATTCTCTCCTTCCCTTTAATACGATTATAGGGGTAAATATCATTGATTGACTGTAGACTGTCTCATAATGGGGATCTCAAAGGACTAACAGCACATGCATCAGTGGTAAGTACTGTCTGTCTCTGTGTTAGACTGGCTCCAAAAGATCATTATTTCCAACGGGACTGTCATTATCGGTGCAGCAATATTTGATGTGCATAAATCTCAGAGAACTTTTTACCTAAAAAATCTCTTTCTATATCTCTATGTCTAGTTTCTACATCTATAAGTCTTGGTGAGCATAGCTGAAGTCACCTCAGGCAACCCTAAGCCTTGAAGCAATGTACATTCATTGTGGGCATCAGAGTTTACGTAAGTTCAGAAGTACAGGCTAATGTTATATATTTGGGGGGAGAGAGGTTAATATTGTGTTGATCTGTTTACACATTCAATTTATAGAAGGACAAAAGACAGCTATGTTGTGTAGATTTACATATGCAAATATTTAAATATGCAATAATTGAGCAGTGGTGAGGGATAGAGGAAAATTAATGGATACAATGACAATATTATTGGGCATGCTGTAACATACCCTGTGCACAGCACTTTAAAACACCGTATTTCTCCTAGTCCCATAAGATAGGTTCTATCGTCACCCTGATTTACCTAAAACAAAAACAGATCCTGAGAGTGTAAGCATCTTATCCGAATTTCCATTGCTTATTGGGGACCTGAGTGAAAGTCAAACATATGTCTTCTGACACTAGAGACCAAATTCTTATTTCAAAGTCACCTAATTAAACATCACAAGAAAATGATATCTTAATTGGGTCTTAAATAATAAAATACAATTATGACACATAGAGATGGTAAAAAAAAATTCTCTCTTAAGTTAAGAAGCAAAATGAGTGCCTCTTTCAAGGTGAAAGCACATTCCAAACACGCACCATCAAAGTTTAAAGAGAAGCTCCATTTCATTTTTCAGAATTAGTATAATTCGATAGAAGCCGAAGTTAGGGAATATAAAGATGATAAACATCCTCACACCAGGGAAATATGTAGCCCGTTGTTTTTATTGAGGATATGGAACTAAGATCTTTTAAACTGAAGTGTGACATACTGTGCTCAACAAACTTTCAGCACAAATAAGCACAAAGTAAACGCGCACAGGCCACTCGCGAGCAGATGAACAGACTGGCAACTGGGGAGGAAACAAGGCGGCTTTTTTCGCCAGCAGAAATATTGGAAAGGAGCAGGAGCACACAACTCACGGCAACTGCAAATGGAGTCAGCTTCAATCTAGCGTTTTATGGTTTATAAACTTCATAAATGGGGAGAAATATAGGGCAGTTGTTATACTTATCCCCGTTTCGGGAGGGGAAGCTAAAGCTGAGAAGCGAGTTGCTGCAGTGAGTCAGCGACAGACTGGGATGCATGATCCAGTCATCCGATGCCAAGAGAAAAACAGCAGCAGCACCAGGGAACGCGGGGACATGCCCGCCTCTCCCCGATACACACTGTCTCAGGACAGCCAGGCCTCGCTCCACTGTGGTCTACGCAGATCGAGCCACAACATTCTCCTCCCAGCTGACCCTTCAGAACAGAGGCTCACCAAGACAGTGTCCAAAAATATGCTGCGGATGTCCCCTTTGGCCCCCTTCTTTCTCTTGACCAGTTGGCTCACTGAGGATGCGAGCGATCACCTGGCTGTGTATGCTGTGATGGCTCACAGTTTCCCACAGCCTGAACGAGAGGCACATTCATAGCTAGGGTGACGTGGGGATCTCAGTAAGGAACGGTGTCCCACTGCACCTCTTAACATATATGTGTGGGTGTGTGTGTTTTTTTTGTTTGTTTGTTGGTTGGTTTGGTTTGGTTTATTTTAGGGGTGGAATATGGCTTGCCAGATACTATGGTCTATAAGGTTAATAGCTATAAAGGAAAAAACTAGGGGGAAAAAATGAGACAACATACTTTCGGAAAAGCAAACTGAGACGGGAGCTCTATCTTAGACTCCAGAATGTCACTTTCTGGCCCATTTCATTGTGCGTTGCCCTTTGCAGTTAACTTCCTACCCACTGATCTCAGGATATTCTGTATTCATTCAGGACATAGCAATTACCCTTTATGAGACCCACAATTCAGCTATTCAATTCTTAATACCCTGGACACCGTTAAGAGATCTTTTTTTATTACAGGCACACAATTCTCCAGCAAGAGAATAAAGCAGTTTCTCTATCTGAAACCCTGCGCGCTAAAGGTTTCGACTTCAGAGATTTGCAAACAGTGGCTTAAATAATACTTAGTATGGCTAGGCTCTCAGAGGTGTCTGAACCCGATGCCCACCTAGAGGGAGGGCTTCTTTGTGTAAAACTCTTCTTTTATTCATTCCATTTCTATTGAACTTTTCCCCTCTAAATCAATGCCTTTTCCTACCACTTTGGTACCGAGGGTTCCCCCTTTTTTATTTAGACCTGGAGCCTCCAAATCTATTAATCATTTTAATTTGCTAACTAGGATAAAGTACAGGGTGAGTGGTTTGAGAGCTTTTGATGTGCAGGGATTATCTAGTGCAGGCTGGGAGAAAGCACTTTCATCTCCTTTTTTTTTCCAAACATTATTCCATTGTGCTGTAGACTGTGCTAAAGGGAACAACCCTCTAGGGCAGGGAATGAACGAGAGGATGTTAATGGACCTCTCACACATCTAATGTCTATGGCTCTTTAATTCAGTTATCCTTCAGGCAGGGAAGAGCTTTCCATCATTACTCCCAACTGTCTAATGCTCATTGTTCCTTCAAAAAAAAAAAATCCTCTCAAGTCATGTTCCACTTTCCTGTCTCGCTCGAACCTCTGCTTCATCTCACTGGCTGCCACTGTTGATACAGCGTTTCCACCCTGCCCACATCGCGTCCTGGTGTTCCCCCAGATTGTTGCTGAGAAACTTGATAAAAATGTCCCTTTCCATGACAGTGTGGAGGCATTCCTTCTCTATTTGATGACAGGTACATTCCTGGCAACACTCATTGCTGCATATTTATCTAGGTTAATATCCTAGAGATGGAAACCAAGTAGTTTATATGTATAATTTATACATAATTTTCTGCTTCTCCTGTTATTTGAAATTCAAGTTCACTGTCTTATGAATGTTTATAATCTTGAACAAGCAGAGCTCTAGGCAAAACATACCCTGATGCTGTCTACTCTGAATGAACAGTGGAGACCTGCCAGACAAGTGACTGGATAAAATGAGACAGATTTAAGGAAACCAGGAAAGAATAAACACACACACAGTATTCCACCAACTAGTGGCGTGCAGGTGATGTTAACTATCTAAGACTGTATGTGTAGTGTTTGCAAACTGTACACATGCAGTTATGTATAGTATGTTGCTAATATGTTGCCAGTGATCCTTTCCATGACAATTGGTTTTGGTATAACTCCACATGAGCAGGAATTTTAAATGAAGTTGTTTGAAAATAGAGGAGGAGATGCATGTATTATTAAACTTTTATTTTTAATGCTGATCAGGACAATACAGGTCAGCTTACTGAACATTCTTGAAAACGTGTTTCTTTCAGGGACATGCAATCAGCAAGTAGTAAAATTCTTTCCAGTTCTTATTTTATCAGTGTGCTGCCTGAGTAGAAGCTATGGCCATGAGTCCAGTAGGAACTGTGCAGCTGGATTCTGTCACCAATTGATGTGTCTTCTAGAACGGAATGATTTCATGAATTCCCTGTCTTAGCTGTCCCCACCCAAGGGTTCCAGATCACTCTCCAGTGACTAATGTGCCCCCAAAAGAAATGTTAGCTTTCTCTTACGTACCACATGGTGCAGGGGAAATATGTATTCGAAGTAAGAAGCATTATTTCAGCGTAAAGTATAAGAACACAAATATAGATGTTACAGGTTCAGAGGTTGATGCAGGCACAGGTAGAGAGGGCTCTAAATTAGATTTATTGGTTTTGAGTCCCTCTTCTCCCTTTGATAAATTCTGCTGACTCTAGGTAATTAATCTTGATAAGTTTCAGTTCCCTCCTGGTAAAATGGGAATTATCCTAGACTAGCCTCATAGGATTCTCCTTAGCAATAAATAAGATCATGAAAGTGGAATTATGGGCAAATAGTAGAATACATGATAAATGTTAATCATTGTTACATAGCATATACAGTTTAAGAGTTTTATTTTGGAATTAAATTTTCATTTCTTTAAATTTTGTTATATTGCTTAAAATATTACAAAGAGTAGTACTTATATCTCTCGCCCCCTCCCCCCCCCGCCCTTGACCTTCCCCTGGCCTCCCCTACCCCTGCCCAGTGTCTTGTGTCCATTGGTTATGCTTATATGCATGCATACAAGTCCTTTGGTTGCTCTCTTACATTTCTTCTCTTCTAGACATTTTTTTTTAATCCAGATACATGCTCCCTTTCTCAGCCCATCACCCCTGAAAAACTCATATTTGAATTTCAGTTACCTATCAATGTGTCTATCTCCAAACTGTCTGTCAAGAAGCTGAATGGAAGGATAAGTATAAGTATATATTTATTCATACAAGTATTTCCAGAGGACTTCAGTGAATAATTGAGTGAATGAATAAAACAGATAAGATTCCATGCTTTTACCAATACATTTATTACCAAGTATTATTATATGTCAAGAACATATAATGTCTAGAATTATGTGCAATGGTCAGAAATCCACCAAAGAATACTCATATATTTTTAGTTTAATAAAGCTTTGAATAAATGAACTGTGTTTTAAAGAAATCGCAATATTTCTTTCGAGATAACAGCATGCATTTATACCCTCTACCAGAGCATTCATTTACGCTAAAAATAAAAATTCAAGCCTTATACCTAAAAGGCAATGTCTATTTTTTTCTATGGTTAATATGATCTTTGATAACAAATAAAGCTTTAAAAATCATAAATATTAAATTTAAATTATAGGGTATCCCCAAAAATGAATAATTATACACTATGAATAATTATAAAAGTAGTGTTTATTAAAATACATTTTATTTTCACAATTGAGCTATCAGTTGTTAAAGTGTATATACATTATGGGGATACCCTGTATAATAATGAATTGCAGGTATAAAAGTATCTTAATATTTACAATGTAATGTGTGTCCTGATAATAAAATTCTGCATTAGGAAAAAACATACACAAAAATAATCCTACTCATACACTATTTTGGGGATACATAGTTTTATTTTCAAAACCTTAATAATATAGAAAAGTATTATATCTAGCATTTCACACAATAAAATTTCCTTTTTCAAAAGTACTTTTTAACAAATATATTTTTATTGATGTCAGAGAAGAAGGGAGGGAGGGGAGAGAGAAACAGCAACGATGAGAGAGAATCATTGATTGGCTACTTCCCATATGCCCCCCACTAGGGATTGATCCTATAACCCAGACATGTGCTCTGACCTGGAAATGAATCTTCACCTCTTGGTTCATAGGTTGATGCTCAACCACTGAGCTACACTGGCTGGGCCACACAATAAAATTTTCAGATAGCATGTCTGAATTACCTCAAATATTAAATGTATTGGTTTTAAATAATACATTTTACCATTTGATCATAAATTAAGTAAATGACATTTTTAGTAAGATGACATTTTTTGTTTTTAACTTAATGGGTTATTTATAAATGATTTCTGCACTTTTTGGATAATTGTAACATTAAAGACCTTTGATAATTGACAAGATAGTTCTAAATTTACACTCTTTTTTTCATAGTATAACTTTTAAATTTGTTTATGCTTTGTTAAAACCCCCTCCTGAGGACAAAGGCACATATTCTTTGGTGTCATTTATATTTCACTTCTGTTCTTTGTGTTATAAAATCTTTTTTTAAATATATTTTTTACTGATTTTCCAGAGAGAGGAAGAGAGAGGGACAGAGAGCCAGAAACATCGATGAGAGAGAAACGAGAAACATCGATCCACTGCCTCCTGCACACTCCCCACTGAGAATGTGCCCGCAACCAAGGTACATGCCCCTGACCGGAACTGAACCCGGGACCCTTGAGTCTGCAGGCTGACGCTCTATCCACTGAGCCAAACCAGCCAGGGCTATAAGATCTTTTTAAACTAAGTCAGATATGATTGCTAATTAACCACTGCTCCCTAAACACAATGCTTCCCTCATACACTATCTCCTTATTGCCTACTTGATGTTGTAAAAGATTTTATAACCAGTAGTATACGTATGTTTAGTTATGTAAGTTTCTAAACCCTAATAACTTTTATCATATGTATAAAATAGAAGTGAAGTGGATTCACTATAGCAGAGATGGAAATTAAGACCTCCCTGTTTTTGCTCTTCCCATCCTCCTGTGAAAACCATTTGTTACACTGAGCTTTAGAATTTCCCTCAATGCTCTGTTCCAGACAGCCACTGCCAATTAGAGTTAGTATATGCATGGAAGCTAATTTAACATTTCTAATTAGAATACAAGATGCTGGGATATAACTGAATTATAGATCAAGAGATCATAGGCCTCTGGGTAAGAAAGATAATTTAAAGAAGAAATTAGTATGGTGGGTTACAGAGAAATAGGGAGAACTAAATGTACCATTTGTCAACGAGTAAGCTGCAATCCGAATACAATGTAGCCTGAATTAGGCTGTGGAAAACTAGGAATGCATCTGACTGCTCTACACACCTAGGAGAGACGCACCACCTGCAACGATTCTTATACTAGTGTGTTCAGGACTATGATTATCACTGCCTTTCCTGGATAAGTGACCTGAGGCCTGACACAGTTCATAAATCACTAAGTTAAAGTGGGTAATAAAAGGCAGAACTAAAATTTGAACCAGATAACCTAACTTCAGAGCCAATGTTTTAACTATAAACTCCATTCTTTCTTCAGCCTACACAGATCTGAGAAATAAATCGAATAAGAACTTGTGAGTGAACATAACTTTTAAAGCACTGGCAGATATAAGAAGTTAATATTAGTAGTGGACCCCAGAAATGTGTAGGGGTGATTGATAGTTGGGCTTGCAAATAAGAACGCCCATTTTTATTGTTTAAATATGTTTTTATTGATTTTAGAGAGGGAGAAAAAGGGGGAGACAGAAATGTCAATGATGAAAGAGATTCATAGATCACTGCTTCCTGCACGTCCTCAACTGGAGATCAAGCCTGCAACCCGGGCATGTGCCCCGACTGGGAATGGAACCATGATCTCCTGGTTGATAGATCGATGCTCAACCACTGAGCAACACAGGCCAGGCAAGACGGCTCATTTTGATGTGTGCAAATGCTATGACCATTGTATTAGTGAGTGCTGAAAGTATCAGAAGACATTATTACACTCAATATTTAATATTAACTTTTTGTTTGTCTAGCCTCAAGAAATTGACCTGGGGAATTAATGCAAAATCCCAGTGACTTTCTATTTGACTTTATCACAGATCTTCTATTTAATCTGCCTTACCAGAAGGTCCTTGGAGGTGGAAATAGTTACGTGTGTAACACGCTACCCCTTGTAGGGCTACCTCAGGGCTCTGAAGATAGAATAGGTATTCTTAGATGTTTATAAAATAAACAAATGAGTTCATTATACTTCTACTTAGGGTGGGCTATTACTGAAATGAATGTCAGCATCATTTTTGGAGGGCATAGATTTAAACTTATTTAGCATCTCTTAACCCCGTGCTTGGAACATGTTTATATTGGAATATCTAATCTAATAAAAGAGAAACATGCAAAGTGACCCCACCTCTGCTATACCCAAGCCACACCCACCAGCCAGTCAGATAGATTATATGCAAATTAACCCAACCAAGATGGCAGCCAACAGCCACGGAGCTGGAGCAAGCAGGAGGCTTGGTTGCCCTGGTGATGGAGGAAGCCAAGCTTCCCTTCTGCCCTGGCAAGCTGTGGCCTTTGCTCAAGGCAACAAATTTTCAATCATAGGAGAAAGATACATCCCAGATACCTGCTTCCGGCCAGCTTTTCCGGGAGCTTGGGTTGCTAGGGGTGGTGTCCAGCCCCTCACCCAGGATGGCCACACCCTCATGGGGTGAGGGTCTCTGCTGGGGGGCTTGGCCAGACTGCAAACAGCCATCAGCCCCTCACCCAGACTGGCCAGGCACCCCAGGCACCCCCTGGGACCCCCACACTGATTTGGGACACCCTTCAGAGCAAACCAGCTGGCCCCCACCCATGCACCAGGCTTCTATCCTATATAATAATCCTATATAATAAAAGGATAATATGCAAATTGACCCTAACAGCAGAAGAATTGAAAATGACTGGTTGCTATGACATACACTGACCACCAGGGGGCAGATACTCAATACAGGATCTGTCCCCTGGTGGTCAGTGTGCTCCCACAGGAAGAACTCTCCTCAACCCCAAGCCAGCTGCTGGCTACCAGTACAGCGCTGGTGGTGGGAGCCTCTTCCTCCCCCTCCGTAGTGCTAAGGATGTCCAACTGCAGCTTAGGCCTGCTCCCCTCTGGCAAGTGGACATCCCCTGAGGGCTCCTGGGCTGCCAGAGGGATGTCTGACTGCCAGCTTAGGCCCAATCCCCTGGGTAGCGGGTATAAGGCAGCAGCTGGACACTCCTCAAGGGGTCCCAGACTGCAAGAGGGCACAGGACAGGCTGAAGGACCCCGCCCCCCCAAGTGCACAAATTTTTGTGTATCGGCCTCTAGTAAATATATATAAAAGCCTAAACAATTGGACAACTGGCTGATCAGCTGGTAGCTATGATGTGCACTGACCACCAGGAGGTAGACACTCAATGCAGTAACTGAAACCACAGGCATGGGACAGACTGATGAATCTCAGAGGGAAGGGAGGAGGAGGAGGGAGGGCGGGAAGAGATTAACCAAAGATCGTATATGCATACTAGAGGCCCCATGCACATATTCATGCATTGATGAGGTCTCTAGGCCTGGCCTGCAGGGATTGGGCTGAAACTGGCTCTCCAACATACCCCAAGGGGTCCCAGGTTTTAAGAGAATGCAGGCCAGGCCAAGGACTCCACCGGTGCACGAATCTGTGCACTGGGTCTTTAGTGTTTATATAAACAGAAATGTCCTGCATCCCAGCTCATGCACACCTTTCTTTGAAAGTAGCTGACATTACAATCCTGAGGGTGGAGAAAGCAGGGCTGACCTCAAATGTTCCTTAATACCTGCATCTCTACTGAGTAGAAGGGAATTTGGTTATGACAGTTGCCAGAACACACACACACACACACACACACACACACACACACACACACACTTGAAAAGCTGATGATGAAATAAACAGTATTTGATTTTATGGAAACAAGTTCACATGACTATAACTTAAGGGCAAGCCAAATGAATAGAACAGTGAAGAAAGCTATGTAGAACTGTAAGGCCCTTTCCTAGAAAATCAAAACTTATTTTTATATATTTTTTTATTTTCTTCTTCCTTTTATAGTATGTGTTTCAAAAAACTTTCACAGCATCCTTTATCTGGGCTTACAATAGTAGAAAAGTCACTGTTTTCCAGTGAGAATTGACAATTTCTAATAAGGTATAAACAAAGGCAGAATACTCATTTTGGCAAGTTTGCCATTATTTGTAACTTTTCAACTCCTTCAATGTCAATTATCAATTGAGTTGAAACTGTCATTTATTAAAATTCCATGTACCTGAAGGTATACAATTCTGTTGGGTAAACAGATGGTAAAATAGCTTCAGATAGGAGTTCAGATTGAAATTGAAATACAAATGGATACTATAATTACTAAATTATAAACACAGAATCATAATTAAAAGTAATTATTGAGATAATCTAGAGACAGAACCAAGCGACATGTCTGTGTTATGATTTAACATACCCCAATACCCAAGAGCAGTTCTTTATGTACTCCTGAGAAAGGTTTTAATCTTGAGTGTGTCAACTGTATCTTTCTTTGATATTTTTACTGTGTGTTTGTGTTTCTTTAAAAAAATGACTGGAGTGTAAACCAGCACTTTGAGATGTTACTCTACAATCAATCTCCTGACATGGATTTATAGGTTGGACTGTAGTATATTTTAACCTCACGGTTTGGTTATTTTAATGCTCTTTTAGATGTTTCTAAAAATTTTAAGTGTCAAACCACATAAATTTCAAGTGTCCCTTAAAGCCATTTAGACATTTTTCTCATTACTGATGATGAGTAAAAATCATTTTTGGAGACAGCAGTGTATGGGCTTCACCATCTCATTTACGGTAGATATGAGTTTGTTTCATTCCCAATTTTTATAGGCAATAATGCAGCTGTGCGAGGCATTTGCCAATTGTTACTCTCCTTTTTGTGTGCACAGGAAGTGATTATGATTTAACATGCCAACACTCAGGCAGACCACTCCTCTTACCCACAGATCCCCACAGAGAACAGACACCAGCTCTGTCTGAATATTTATGAATGCCGGTATTTTATGGGACTTTCCTACTTGCCCAACTGTTTTCTGAGTTCACAATAATAAAAAAAAGAAAACAACAACAACCCTGAAACAGATATCTTTAAGCTCCATCCCATAATCCCCCAGCACACAGCATGTTGTTCATGTGCTTAACACACCACAAATATGAAATAGGCTTCGTATCCTTCCTCTAGCCACCCACCTCCTTTCCCTCAAGGGAAAAATTAGCAGATGAGTATGATGATTTAAAAAACAGCTCAGTTATAACCTAGTATATTTTAAAGTATACTCTAAGGTGTGTTACATTTTGGAAATATTACCCCTAGAGACTTTGCAGTACTGGAGAGAGCTGATGCAAGCTATAGGCAGAGTTGGTGGGTGGGGTGATGTTGGGGTAGAATATAGAGGCAAAGATCCCCTCCCAGCAACAGCTACTAGCAAGACACTTAGTGACATCAACACAGAGGACAGAAATATCCTGAACTCTTTGGTTCCCACCAAGATGAAGAACTAACAAGGCTGGAAGCTATTCCCTCCAAAGTTAGCTCCCAAGAAACTACTATGAAAGAAAGAAAGATAAAAAGGAAGGAAGGAAGGAAGGAAGGAAGGAAGGAAGGAAGGAAGGAAGGAAGGAAGGAAGGAAACAGACAGACATGCCAGTTATCATATGTCAGTGGTTGAGCATCGACCTATGAACCAGAAGGTCATGGTTCCATTCCTGGTCATGTCTAGGTTACGGGCTGGTGGGGGTTATGTAGGAGACACCTGATCAATGCTTCTCTCTCATCTAATACAATAAAAAAGTAATATGCAAATTGACCATTACCCGAGACACCTAAGCCACACCCACCAGCCAAGCCACGCCTTCCAGCCAACCAGAGCAGTTGCATGCAAATTAAGCCAGCCAAGATGGAGGCCAGCAGCCATGGAGCTAGAGCAAACCAGAGGCTTCTGTTGCAACTGCCTGCCTAGGCTGGCTGAGCCTCTGCTCATGGCCACACCCACCAGCCAAGCAGAGTGGCTGTATGCAAATTAACCCAGCCAAGATGGAGGCTGGCAGGGCGGCTCTGCACTGGGAGCCTCCACGGCCGGCAGCATAGCTGTGCCAGGTGTGTCAGCTCAGTGGGGGGGAGGGTCTGGCCTGGGGCCTCCTCGGGGCATCCAGGAGCACCCATCCTGGGTCTACTGCCTGGCTCCACCCCCCAGGGGCCTCTACCAGGCATGCAGGAGAGCGAGTCCTCCACGGGGCTTGCAGGAGCAGCCATCCTGGGCCCACTGCCTGGCTCCGCCCCCCCGGGGCCTCCTCGGGGCGTCCAGGAGTGCCCATCCAGGTCCACTGCCTGGCTCTGCCCCCTGGAGGCCTCTGCGGGGGCGTGCGGAAGCACCCGTCCAGGGTCCGCTACCTTCATCCGCCCCCCCAGGGGCCTCCACAGGGCGTGCGGGAGCGTCTGCTGCACAGTGCTGAGAATCCGAAGCCAGCCCGCTGCCCGGCTCAGCAGCAGGGTGTGTTTGCTCAGCAGCAGGGCCCCACCGAGGGATCCTGCACCAGCGTCCACCCCTGGCTCGGCTCGGCTCGCCACCCAGTTCTGCGCCAGGTGTGTCCCCTCAGTGGTGGGGGCCCACCAGGCATGTGCGATCATGGGCCCTTCGGTGGGAAACGTCCAGGCCTGCACTCACCAGCCCTCCCACCCCCCCAGTGCATGAACCCTGAAGGGGCTGTGAGCAGCCTGAAAATGGCCCTTAGCCTCTCACCCGGGCTGGCCAGGCATGCCAGCAAGTGGACATCTCCCCCGAGGTGTCCCAGACTGCAAGAGGGCACAGGCCAGGCTGAGGGACCCCCACCCCCCAAGTGCACAAATTTTTGTGCACGAGGCCCCTAGTCATTAATATTTCTCTCTCTGTGTCCCTCTCCTTCCTCTCTAAATTCAATAAAAATATATTTTAAAATAAAACAGAAAAAGATGCATTCCAGAAAGCTAAGAAAATAAAAATAAACACACTAAGAAAGCAAAAACCCACAGCAGGTCTCGGGGGAGACTGAAGCGAGGTGGAAGTAACTGTTGTGGGCATTGCAGGGATGGGAGGAAAGTGGCTACAGGCTGGGCAGAGCGTGAATGAGGTGGCAATAAGAGGATTCCTTTAGGAAAAGCTTTTACAATTTTCCATCTCATTCTCCTCCAGGCACCCTCTGGAGACACTCTTATCCCTTTTTTTTGTAGGAATCCCCTGTGCCAGGCGGAGTCTTCCAGTCTTGGGGGTAAAGGCCCGTAAAACCACAGGGTGAGGAGCTTGTGAAAGCAGATTGGGGTCGACCAGCTCTCCTTGAGTGTGACTCCCCTCCTCCTTATAAACCGGTGAAGCTTTGCTTAGCGGTTCAAGATTTAAAACCCTGTGAGATTTTTGTTCTCATGGATAATAACAAATAGAAGTGCTTGACATTGCCTGTGTAGTTAATGAAGCGCTCTGCTCCATCCTTTCACTTACCAGGACTGATGGAGCTGGCCCTAGTTTTGGGTCCTTCATCAGTACACATACCCAACCAGAGTAGCTGCTATTCCCAAGAGAAAAGAGGTTTACAAGCTCTAAAACTACCGCCCTAGACTGCCAAGACATCCCACACTTTGAAAGAAACAAACATACTGGGCACCACATACTATTTAAGTGGGAATTATTGGAACACAGAAACCAATAATGTACACTGTACAATAATTATTCAAAAGGAGATAAGGAAGGGTATTATGACACAGAAAAATAAATCATAAGTAAATTATAGCACTGAGTATAAAATATAATAATGAAAATGAAGAATGAGGACGTTAATTAAAGTCAATAATACATAGGAAAAGTAGAAGAAGGAATCTGGCTTGGGGGAAAATAAAATTAAAACGCAACAACCCTGAGTTAAATAAGTAGATTGAAACTCTAACCCACAAGACACAAGAAGAACCCAGAGACTACAAAACTGTCAAACAGAAGAAAAAAGAAAAAAATACAAATTTAGCCGTATTATGCGACATTTTTAAAATATCAAAGAAAAGCAGACATTTCAAAATGCTTTTAAGAGAAGAAGCAGGTTACCTCTAAAGGAAAAGGAATCAGAATGGCATCAAAATTGTCACTAGTGACTGCAGATATAAGAAGAATATGGAGATTTTTTTTTGTACTGAAGAAAAATAATTTTGAATCAAATTTTCTATCATGTGTAAAACACTAATTAAAACATTTTCAATCATAAAACGCCTAAATCATTTTCTATATGAAGTAAAACACTTTTAAGCCCTAGCCTGTTTGGTTCAGTGGATAGAGTGTCTACCTGCAGACTGAAGGGTCCTGGGTTCAATTCCAGTCAATGGCATGTACCTTGGTTGTAGGCTCAAACCCAACACTGGGGTGCATGTAGGAGGCAACCAATCGATGTCTCTCTCACATTGATGTTTCTTGCTCTCCTTCCACAATCTCTAAAAAGTCAATGGAAAAATATCCTCATGTGAGAATTAAAAAAAAAAAAAAAAAAAAAAAAAAAAAAAAAAAAAAAAACCAAAGAAATAAAAAACATTTTTATGAGTAAATACCAAAACAATAAGAGACAGAGTAAATATCAATAGTAATTTGTGAATTAAGAGTGTTTTATGATGTGTGTCCATGTTTATAATAAGGACAAAAAATAATAACAAAGGAAAATATTAAAACGCATATATTTATATGAAGTTGCATTAAAGACAGAAAGCTTTTGGTGTTAGAAACTAGTAGGAGAAAAGAAAGACATAAGAGAGGATTAAGTTACTTAAGCTGGAAGAAATAAGAGATAGGTGATTATGTATTTAACTAGGGGTCTGATGCACAAAATTCATGCACTAGGGGCTCGGGGGTTCTTCGACCCAGTCTGCCCCCTCTCACATACTAGGAGCCCTCAGGGGATGTCCTACTGATGGCTTAGGTCCACTCCCTGCTCCCCTTGGGGAGTGGGCCTAAGCTGCAGTCTGGCTTCCCTGGGAGGCAAATGGGAAGGCACCAGCCCCATCACCCTGCTGCTGCAGCCACTGCCAGTCACTGCAGCCACCAAGGTGTTTTCATCAACACAGATTCCAGTCCCTTCACCATGAAAAAAATGACAAATCTCTTTAGGCATTTTCAAGATGTGTCTTTCATAGGATATGACATTTCTTTCTTTTTTTTTTTATCGTCACCTGAGAATAAGCTTCCATTGATTTTTAGAGAATGTGGAAGAGAAGGGAAAAACAGAGAGAAACATTAAAGTGAGAGGAACACTTTGACTTGTTGCCTCCTGCATGAGCCCTGACCTGGGCCCCAGCCAAGGAGAAGCCTGCAACCTACGTACATGCCCTTGGTCAGAATTGAACCCAGAACCTGCAGTCAGCAGGCTGAGGCATTATGCACTGAGCCAAACTGGCTAGGGCAGGAAATGACATTTCTTAGCCCTCCAGCAGCAGACCTTCGTTTTTTTTCTCCAGGAGTGTGGTGGAAAAACCTTAGATGCCTTTTTGGATTCTTATTACCCAAGTTACTAAGAATATTACCAGTGGCATACAGGGAGCTTAGCCAATGAGCAGCAAGAAAAGGTGTTTCCTCTGTAGTTCACTCTGATCACTGGCTCCACCCCTGCCCCTCCAATCCCAGCTCCACGCCTGTCCAGGCCTGTAGCCTCTGGCCAAGGCTGCAGGCCTGGGCAGAGGACCCCCAGACCCCTGTGATCACCAGCTTCACAGAGCCCAGGCCACTGCAATCACTGGCTCTGAACCTGACCCCTCTGACTGCCATCTTCACTCATGCCCAGGCTCCTGCCCCTCTGATTGCTGGCTCCATAGAGCCGAGGGCTTTGCACCTCTGCAGGGGATCCCCAGACTCTTGCAATCACTGGCTCCATCCATGCCCAGGCCCCTGTGACTGCTGGCTCTGCCCCTGCCCAGGATTTCAGCCTCTGACCAAGGCTCTAGACCTGTACAGGGCATCGCCATACCCCTATGATCACCAGCTCCACCTCTGCCCAGTACCCTGTGATCGCAGGCTCTGCCCCTGCCCAGGCTTGCAGTCTCTGGCTGAGGCTACAGGCCTGGGCAGGGAACCCCTAGAGCCCTGCTTTTCCAGCTCCGATCCATCCCCAGCCCCTGTGATCGCAAGCTCTGCCTGTGCCCAGGCCCCTGTGATCACCGGCTCTGCCCCTACCCCTCTGATCATAGCTCCGTGGAGCCCAGGCCCCTGCGATCACTGGATTTGCCTCCGACCAGGCCTGCAGTCTCTGGCCAAGGCTACAGGTTTGGGCAGAAGACCCCCAAGCCCCTTTGATCACTGGCTTTGCAGAGCCCAGACTCCTGTAATCACCAGCTCTCATACTGCCCCCTCTGATTGCTGGTTCCACCCGTGCCCAGGCCTGCAGCCTTTGCTCAAGGCTACAGGCCTAAGTAGGGGACCTCCAGGACCCTGTGATCACCAGCTTTGCCCCTGCCCAGGCCTGAGGCCTCTGGCCCAGGCTTATGCCTGGGTAGGGGACCTTAGACCCCTCCAATCATTGGCTCTGCCCCTGCTCCTTCAGATCACCAGCTCTGCCCCTGACCAGGCCTGAGGCTTCTGGCAGAGTCCTCTGGCCTGGGCAGGGGACCCCCAGCCTCTCTGATTGCCTTTTCCACCCTTCCACCCCCACCCCAGCCTCCCCTGCCACCTGCCTAGCTAACAGGACTGGCCACTTCAGTGGCGGGGCTCAGGCGGACTGGGTGCAGCCATCTTTGTGATGGAGTCATGACTAATTTGCATATTATCCTTTTATTAGATAGGATAAGGTAGTAGCAGTAAATGAACATGAATAGGGATCTTCAATAAATAGCAACAACTTATGAAATAAAAATATAGTTACTAATCCTTATATCCATTGAAGAAAATGTCATCTATCAAAAAGAAAGGAAGAGATAGGAAACCAAAATATTACAATAAATAGAATATATAAATAAAATGTCCAATGAATCCTAATAATTTTGTAGTAAAAATTGTTAAATCACTTATTAAGAAAACACATTCTGTCATTATTTTTAAAATAATTGAAATTTCAAATTAAAATACAATATTTTAAAAAGCATTAAAAATAATGACAATCATATATTTTACATGTGTGATATCTTTACACTAAAAATTATAAAACATCTCTGAGGGAAATTAAAGGAGAGCAAAGTAAGTGGAGAAATGAAATATGTTCAAGGATATGTATGTAACATAACCTGCTATTGTTAAGAATGACCCTTCTCTCTAAACTAGGTGATAGATTCATACAAATTCCACTCAAAGCCAATGGTAAACATTGACAAGCTGATACTGAAATGTGAATGGACATACATAATACAAGACAGCCCAGACAATTTTGAAATACAGGAAAAAAGTTAGAGGACTTACGTTACTTTTTTTGAATACTTACAGAACTACTAGAGGCCCAGCACAGGATTGAAATTGTGCAGGAAGGTGCCTCCTGCCATGTGAGAAGGCACTCGTGGGAGGGCTAGGACCTCACCTGACCTGCCTAGCGCAGGCTGGATGCAGTATTGTATCCACTGGGGTGGGAGCGTCCTCTGAGCCATGCAGTGCCTGCTCTGAGCACCCCCCTGGCCACCACTGGTTCACTGAAGGGGCAGGGAGGGGGGCAGGCACTCCTGTGTGTGTGTGTCTCCGCTCTGACCTGCCCTCCAGCTCCCGCCTTGCTATGTGCTATGTCTCCACTCTGGCCCGCTGGAGCCCCAGCCTCCCCTCAGCTGCTGGGGTGGGGCAGCACATCATTCCCTCCCGCCCATCTGCGCACAGCTCCTCCTGAGCCTGGGGATGCAGCCTCCTCCTGAATGGTTGTGATGCTTGGCTAATTAGCATATTCCCTGTTTATATAGATAGATAATAATCAAAACAGTATGGTATTGGTGTAAGAATAAGAATATAGATTGGTGGGAAAGATCAGAGAATACCCATATGTCTATGGTTAGCTGAATTTTCAACAAGGTATAAAAGTGTTTCCATGAAAATAAGTGATGTTGGATATTCATCACTCAACAAGCAATTGTTGGATATGTAATTAGAGTAAAAGTGACTCTTAATCCCTAGTATAAAAGCTAAATACATAAAACTTTAGCTTTGAATCCTTACTTTTAGTATAACTGAAATTAAACTTCTAGTTGTAAAACTTTAGTTTTAAACTAGTAAAACTTTAGTAGTATAAAAGCTAAAGATATAAAATAGGAGAATGTAGGGTAAAAAAATTATAAACTTGAAGTATAAAAAGGATTTCCTGGACAAAATACAAAAAGGACTACCATAAAAGTTATAATTTGTATTTATCATATTTAAAATTTACCTGCTCTTCAAAAGTTGCCAGTAAGAAAAGGCAAGCCCCAGACTGGGTACAAATAGGTTCCATCTGACAAAGGATATATATCTAGAATATATGAAGTACAATAAAATAACAAGAAATCAATGACTCAATTTAAGAGTAGAGAAAAGATTTGAACTGATACGTCACAAAAGAAGACCCACAAGTGCCAATAAACTCATGAAAATTTAAAATATGATGAGATTTGCCCTGACCGGTTTAGCTCAGTGGATAGAGCATAGGCCTGCGGACTCAAGGGTCCCAGGCTCCATTCCAGTCAAGGGCATGTACCTTGGTTGCAGACACATCCCCAGTAGGGGGTATGCAGGAGGCAGCTGGTTGATGTTTCTCTCTCATCAATGTTTCTAACTCTCTATCCCTCTCCCTCTCTCTCTGTAAAAAATCAATAAGCTATATTTTTTAAAAATGCAGTAAGATTCTATTACATACTCATTAGAATAGCCAATATTAAAAGACTGACCATACCAAATCTTGGCAAGTATGTGGACCAACTAGAGTCCTCATGCATTGTTTCTGACAGTGTAAAACTGTACAACCACTTCAGAAATAGTTTTGCAGTTTCTTACAACACACTTATCATATGAAGTAGACAGATGTACCACAAAAGCTCACAGGACCCAGTTGTACAGGGTGTGTTTCCAGCTCTTCACTCTGCAATGAACTGCCTTAGCTTTCAATTTGTGATTATGTGGCTCCCAACCAATGACTGAGCAAGGAGGTATCACAAGGACCCAGCCATTTCTGTACTGCATGAGATTTCTTTAATTGGTGATTTTTTTTACCTGGAGTATCTTGATGGGTGATCACAGACATTTTCATGTCTATATTGTTGTTTGATATCATTCCCTAAGAATCCTGTTTCACTTTTCACAAGGGTTAACTACACCCCCCCACATACACACACACACACACACACACTAGGGGCCTGGTGCACAAAAATTTGTGCACTCAGGAGGTCCCTCAGCCTGGCCTGTGCCCTCCTCGCAGTCTGGGACCCCTCTGGGGATGTCCACTTGCTGGCATGCCTGGTCATCCTGGGTGGGGGGCTGATGGATCTTTGCAGGCTGGCCAAGCCCCCCAGTGTGGACCCTTACCCCATTGGGGTGTGGTCAGCCTAGGTGACGGGCTGAGGGGTGTTTTCAGGCTGCCCACAGCCCCTTCAGGTTTTGGGTCCCTACTGGGGTGCCTGGGCAGCCTGGGTGAGGACCTGAGGGGCGTTTTCAGGCTGCCCACAGTCCCTTTAGGTTTTGGATCCCTACTGGGGTACCTTGCCAGCCTGGGTGAGGGGCTGATGGCTGTTTTCAGGGTTTCAGGCTGCCCACAGCTCCCATTGACTCAACATCCCAGCAAGGGTGGCTGGAAGCAGGTTTCTGAGGTTTATTTATCTTCCATAATTGATACACTGTTCCTTTAAGCCGAGGCCTAGCAGGTAATGAAGCCTTCTGTTGGCTTCAGCTCCGTGGCTTCTATAATTGAAACAATGTTGCAACAATGTTGCCTGGAGCCAGGAGAAGACCAGCTGGCCATCAGACAGTTTACTCCTGGTGCAATGGAAACCTGCTATGTAGGTAGAGCACAGGAGGTTTATCTCGGTGCAGTGGCTGATGCAATACTGTGAGCACACTCCAGCAGTTCAGATCTTTCTGGAAAACCAGGATGATGGCAACGCCCACCTGAGCCCCTCCTACAGCCACGTACAGAGTACCCCAACCTTTACGCTTATTGGCTCCCTAAGAAGACGTTCTATGATTGGCCACCTCTGCTATAAATACTCTGTACTTCCTCAATAAAATTAGACCTGCGTCACAGAACCTGGTCTCTGGAGTCGTGCATGCAAGCGTCCTAGCGCTAGGGGCTCTGTCGTCCTCACCCCTGGGAGACCCCCTGCTTCACTGCTATTTACTCCAGCTCCATGACTACCGGCCTCCATCTTGGCTGGATTAATTTGCATACAGCCAATCTGATTGGCTGGTGGGTGTGGCTTAGGCATCCCATAGAAATGGTCAATTTTAATATTATTATTTTATTAGATTATATATACATATACATACACACACACACACACACACACACACACATGAGTATGCGCGTGTCAATGAAACTTTAGCATCCCTCTCTCTCTCAGTGTCTGTTTCCCAGAAAATCCAACCTATGACATTTGGCACTAAGAATGGTGTGAGAAAAGCTACAGAACTGGGTTGAGGGATTGGATTACCTATATACTAGCTGGGAATGAAGACTCTATCCTGGTGATGGATGGTGTAAAGATAGCTCCTGGCAAGATGGTAACTCAGTTGTTAAAACTTTCGTCTGGTGAGAGCTGGGTGATGCTGGAGGAGGAGACTGCAACAGTGCTTGTGATGATAAATAAAGGATAATGCAATTGGATGGCTATTACTAAGTTGCCTTGATGCCTTCCAGGCAGTTAATTAAAAGCTGATGACAATTAACGAACTGATAACTAAGTATGAGAGTCACAGAGTTCTTTTAATAGCAGACAAATAAATCTTCATAATATGCAGTGAATGAGCATAAAACAACTGAAAATAAAGCAAAGGCAGATATATGTTATTCTAAAATCATGGCCCTAATTTGGAACACCAAGGATTCTGACACATGGGATGGAATGTTTGGGTGGATGACCCCAAAGGTTTACTTCCTGAGTTTCTCTAAACATTCTGAGCCTATAGAAGTGGCTCACCCTGCCTGTTAAAGCTAGCAACCTAGGTGTGCAAAAAATATTACATAATTATTTCACCCAAAAGACAAAAATGACCACCTCAGAACCTGCCCATATGTCCTCTCCTACTGCCCTCCCATAACCCCATGACCATGATCAATCACCTACCAGGGGCAAGCTGAGCCTGATAAAGGAGAAAGGGGACTTTATGCCAAAGATGCTGTCTTTCTCAGAAGATCCAACCTGTGATATCATATGAAAGAGTAATTCCCTCCCCAAAGATAATAACAGAGTTCCTCTGAGAAACAAACATCAAGATGGCTGGCCTTATACGTACAGGAGATTTATTGAAAGAAACACATGTAAAAAGGTGAGGGGGAATTTACGTGGTGAGAGCTTTCAGAGCATAACACAGGTCAGACACCTGTGAATAAAAGAGGACAAGGGATAAATTCAATAGGAATAATGCCACACTGTCATTTTGAGACTGTATCTGCCTGATTGATGGGATGTCCCTGCTAGAGAAGGCCTGCACTGGGTAGAAATGGCTCAGCTGGGGTCTTAGTGACTGCCTAGGAATAGCCTCAGGGAAGACTGATGACAGGACAATGACAGCAGCAGATGAAAGGTGTGACAGCTGGAGATTTTCAGGCAACTGTGCTCCTCCAAGCAAGCTCTTGACAGGATATCTGGGCAGCACAATTTCATGGCCATAAAAATAACATGTGACTGCACAGGGACTGGACACAAATGTTCAAAGAAGCAAAACAATCCAAATGTCCATCAATAGGCAAATGGTTAAACATATATATTTACAATGAAATATTAGTAAGGAATGAAATGAGACAAACCACTCGTGTGCAGCAACATGGGTGAATCTCCAAAGTTTTGTGCTGAGTGAAGCCAGAGAAAGAAGGTTTTGTAATTACACCTACATCAAGCTTTAGAATCAACAAAGCTAGACGTAGTAATAGGTATTTGATCGGTGGTTACCTGGGACAGGACTTTTAGGGGAACTGATGACAAGGAGTCAGAAGAAAACTTTTGGTGATGATGAACGCTCAGTATCACAAATGAGGCCATGATTACACGGATGTGTATGTTTGGTGAATTTATCAAGCTGCACTAGGAACATAGTTACATTTTATTGTGTATTTATTTAATGGTTTGCGTATTATGTATATTACATATCTATAAAATACATTTAGAAAATAAGTTGCTATTTGAATAATTCTGTATTAGAAACAGCCCTTCCTTTTCTGTATCACCTAACTATAAAAAAATTAATTCAACAAATATCTAGGAGGGGCTACTAGTTCATACTTCCCATATGACAAGACTTAAAAAAAATACAATTTTTAAAGTTCAGATTATTCTTATTTCTGAAATGAGGCGGTGGATCCTCAGCAATATTAGTGATCTCAGTTGAAATCACACAACTCCTGTGGGGCAGAGGCGAGCCCATTAAGACAGCAACTTTAAGCTCTTCCGCCCACTGTGCTTTATTATCTCATATTTTGATAGCATAAAATAAAGTCAGAAGGCCTTCCCACCAGCAGTTTACATAATGGCTTCAGAATGTTTCAAAAAATAAAATCTGATAAGACCCTAAAATGCTTATAATTATTTTGCTGCTCAACTCTGCCATTTCAGTGACCCATTACATAATAACAAAACAATACTCCATGAACTGATGAAATTCTATTCCCCTTCTGAGTTGTTCATTAATAAAGTCATCGTATAGCTCTTCTGAAATTATGTTTCATCAGCTACTTCCAGGATTCCTTAATGTTACACTAAAGAGAGTTACAAAGTTAATAGAAATAAAATAGATTTTCAGAGGAGATTTGGAGATAGTTAAAGCCATTGATTTGGAAAGACAATCGTGAGTTAAAATGCTCCAGAGAGGGTTAAAAATGGCTGCCTTTGTGTACACACGTCAAAAAGGCAAACACCCAAAAGATAAATGATAGTAAGAGGAAAATACAGATCAATACACCTGGAATTAAACCCAAAAAAATCAAGAAGGCAATTTAAAAATGGATGTCAAAGTAAATAGAAATCAAGTGATTTATATAAACTAGAATAATGTGTATATATTTGTTCTTAGTTCCAGTGAAGAAGCAACTAAGTAACACTGCAAGTCTTATAGCTCACATATAGAATGAAACAAAAGCAAAAATAAAGAAAGCAACCCCAGCACAGATAGCTTTAGTAAGTAATGGTATTAATACTCGGCTGCTCTTCAATGCACAGATACTGCTTTATTTTTCAGTTACCTCACCATGAAAGGGTTAAGACTCAATTTTAATTGTGAGTAATTTGTTTTCCCTGGGATTTTGAGCTCATATAAAAATTCCCATTTACATTGAGGTGACACTGAATTTACATTCATTTCCCCTGTATATATGCTGTAGTCTGAATGCTTCTGTCCCCACAGATTTATATGTTGGAACCCATCCCCAATGTAATAGCATTTGGAGGGCAGGCCTTTGTGGGATAATTAAATCTTGAGGGTGAAGCCCTCTTGAATGGAATTAGTGGGATCATCAAAGAAGACCCAGATGTTCCCTCATCCCTTCAGTTATGTGAGGTCATAGCAAAAAGATAGCTACCCATGAACCAGAAGCGGGTCCTCCCAAGACACTGAATATACCAACATCTTGAGCTTGAACTTTGCAGCCTCCAGAACTAGGAGAAATAAATAGCTATTGTTTATAACCCATCCGGTCTCTGTAATTTTGTTACAGCAGCCTACATGGACTAAAGCAATGTATTTCTGGATATGGAATACTCTATTAGTCTAGTCAGAAGTTGTAGTTTCTATTTTTCTTAGACAACTTCAATGCAATTTATTTTTTTCTTGTCCTCAAAAATGATTCATCTAGTGTACGTTAATGGCATATCTTTGATGAACATTCTATTACTCATATGTAAAAAATATATCAGATCAGCCAAGGGACTTTTATGCATGCATTTAAGCATAACCAATGGACACAAAACACTGGGGGGTAGAGGAGGCAGGGGGAAGGGCAGGGGGAAAAAGAGATATATGTACTAATCTTTGTAAAACTGTACGTAATAAATAAAAAATAAAAATTAAAAAATATATCAGATTACATGATCTCTTTATTGCTACAGAAAATATTTTGTCTCATATAATAGGGCTTGCTTGACCTCTAAGGAAAAAAAGTCCTATGGTTTTTCCTCATCTTTTATTCTATCCAAAAGGAGAGGAATGCTAATATTATTAATTGGATTCTAAAATACTCTTTGGACAATTTTTTTCCTGGTACGAAACCTCATAGAAATAACGTGGCCTACACTGTGTAAGCCTTTCTTCTTTCTCCTTTTCTGTTGGTCCTAAATAGTTGACTTTTCATTCAATAGACATTGTAAATGCTCAAGTTTGGATATTGGGCTAGTTTTTCCTTCTTCTGTTATTGTAGTTCTCTACTATGATGTGTGAACACAATCTCCAAAAATGATAGTCATATGTAGCTTTTTCCTCTTCTTACATGACTTTCTCTTCAGTGATGTTACTAGGAAAGGAGATATTGTTTCAGGTTTTCTGAATTCCATGGCCCAGTTTTATGAGAAAACTAGAGGCCTGGTGCACAAAAATTTGTGCACTCAGTGGGAGAGGGTGGTCCCTCAGCCCAGTCTGTGCCCTCTCACAGTCTGGGACCCCTTAGGGGATGTCCATCTGCTGGCTTAGGCCCACTCCCCAGGGGAGCGGGCCTAAGCTGGCAGTCAGACATTCCTCTGGCAGCCCGGGAGCCCTTGGGAGATGTCCACTTGCCAGCAGGGAACAGGCCTAATCTGCAGTCAGACATCCTTAGCACTGCTGAGGAGGCAGGAGAGGCTCCCACCACCACCACTGTACTGGCAGCCATCAGCCTGGCTTGTGGCTGAGCAGAGCTCCCCCTGTGGGAGTGCACTGACCACCAGGGGTCAGCTCCTGCATTGAGTGTCTGCTCCCTTGGTGGTCCGTGTGTGTCATAGTGACCAGTCATTCCCAGTGATTCTGCTGTTAGAGTCAATTTGCATATTACCTCTTTATTATATAGGATAACTCTTTAATTCAACATAATAATTATTCTTGATTTTCAAAATCCTCAACAAAGTACTAAGGGAACTAAGGCCAAAGAAAGACATGACAGAATTATGTTTTTACTTTATATAAAGTAGGATCAGGAACATCCTTGATTCTTATGAATAAGATCTTAGAAAGGAGTATTTAATCCTAAATGAGTAAATAATAATAATAATAATAATAATAATAATAATAATAATAACAACATCTCTGGACAGTATGGCTCAATTGGTTGGAGTGTCATCCCATGGACTCAAGGGCTATGAGATCAATTTCCAGTGAGGGTAATATCCAGGTTGCAGGTTTCATCCCCAATTGGTGCATGGGCAGGAGGTAGCCAATTAAATGTTTCTCTCACCCTTAAAATCATGGCCAATAGACTCATGAAAAAATGCTCAAAGTCACATCAGAGAGATGCAAATAAAACTGACAATGAGATATCACATCACACCTGTCAGAATGGTTACCATCAACAAATCAACAAATAAGTGCTGGTGAGGATGTGGAGAAAGAGGAACCCTAGTGTATTTCTAGTGGGAATGCAAACAGGTACAGCCACTGTGGAAAACTGTATGGAGATTTTTTAAAATATTAAGAATGGATCTGCCATTTGACCCAGCAATCCCATTTTGGGAATATATCCTAAGAATTCTGAAACACCAATCAGAAAGAATATATGCTATGTTCATAGCAGCATTATTTATGACTAGGGGCCCGGTGCACAAAAATTTGTGCACTCGGGGTGCAGGGAGTCCCTCAGCCTGGCCTGTGCCCTCTCATAGTCTGGGACCCCTCAGTGGATGTCCTATGATGGCCCCAGTCTGCCAGGCGCCTTTTGTGTGTGTGTGTGTGTGTGTGTGTGTGTGTGTGGCCACTGGGGACCTGCCCCCAGCTGCATCTGAGGCTCGGAGCAGTCCTCCTGTGTGTGTCTACCTGCCGGGGGCCTGCCCCCAGGCACACCATCAAGGCTTGGAGCAGGCACCCCCTCTATGTTGATCTCTCAGACTCTTGTCCTCCCCAGCATGTTGTTCCCTTTTTTGAGCTGTGGCCAGGGCTGGGTGCGGCCTGCCTCCCAAGCTTGCCTACTGCCCACCTTCCTCCAGCCACCAGAAAGCAGGGAAAACCCCACCTCGTGGTCAGGCCAGCCTTTTCCTGCTCCCTGATCCCCGGAAGGGACCTGGGAAGCCGCCAAGCAGGCCGCCAACTCTTTCCCACTCACCCGTCCCCTGCTGCCTTCCTTTCCCACTTCCCGGTGCCGCCAAGGGGTCTGGGAGCTGCCAAGCAGGACCCCG